>VUQJ01011722.1:23304-35417 GCA_015108635.1 Andinoacara biseriatus
ACATTGCCCAGGTCAAACACCAGGCATTTATACCCACCCTCACCAGTGATCAAACACCCTTGGCTGGATTAATTCAACCTCCCAAGACTTGGATCCTCAGGTTAAACAACAGGCTTCTAGCAGGGAGCAGAGTGAGCAGGCTTGATGAATGACCGCAGCCCCGCGTCCTGACATGTCTGATAAACGTGAACTAGCGGATCTGTTTTTAAACAATGTAGTCCTAGCCACACATTTAACATCCATTCTCTGAGACCAGGGAAAAGCTTTCAAAATGATTAATACCAAATTTAGCCCTGTTCTGACAAGAAATCTGTAACATTGCTGGGTTTATCTATCTTTTAAATAATGGCTTTTTGGCTTTCACACATAAAGGTTTTCATTTGGGTTTTCTCCTGCTATGTCAAAATATGACAGGATTGTTACAGATGGAGACAGAATCTTGCAATACTTGGCATTTAAGACATCAGAATAGAGAATACAGGGAGTTCTATATTGATGTTGGAAGCAATAAATAATTGACTTCAACTTGAAAACATGCTGCTGTTTTTGCTTAACTGTTTTTACTGGATTTCTTTCAGTTTCAAGTCAGACATGCAACCCAAAAGAGGGTAATGGTGGGCCGTGGATGGAGATGCTAATTGGCTGCTGGACAAGTTTTGTCAGAGAAGACAAGGCAGAGGTCCACATCCTTAACCTGAACTTTGACAAGGAGGTAAGCACATTAAGATTATTAATGCTGACTATTTAAGAATAATCAACAAGTGAAAGCAATGCTTGATTGAGAGCAAAATGTTGGGACACTAAGTTTTTAAAAAATATTTTTATGGAAGGAAATGCCATCAAATAGGTAAACATCACAAGGTAGATAGTTCAAATGGTTCACAATCAGACCGCCGCCACCTGTCAAACACAGCTTAGTTGTCATTTCATTTCAAATCCCCCTGTGTGACATGGGTATCTTATCGTCTGCTCATTCATCATACTTTTACTTGATGGAATAGTTTGTCAGGTCCTGTCATGCTGAAAAGGAGAAAGCTCTGCATGTATGTTCACACTGTCGTAGAAATGAAATGTGTCATTCATTGTTACAAACAAGAGAGAAGCCATTTACTTATTTACACAGTTACCTGATTTTGTGTGGCACTGCATTAAATTTAAGTAAAGCACACTGTTTTACCCAGTTCTAAATAATGGTCAACCGTGGTACAGAATATTTTAGTTTTAATGCTTATAAACAGACATATTTTGTCATTACGGAAAATGTTCCAATAAATTTCCATATAATTTTAGTATTTCAGTATTATGCCAGATTAAGCCCAATAGCTAAATTCTGTATATATAGACACAGAACACTACAAGAACTCTTGTGATCAACAGTACAAAATACAAAATAAATACGTAAATTAAAACTTGCATAAAATCAAAACACCTATTATTTATTATGTGAGTAATCACTAATTCAGCCAATCTCCCCGACACACACAAACAGCCCCCTTTCCCTTTCTTGTGCCATCTTTAAACCTCAATACATCTGGAAAAGTATCAGGCAGCTTGTTGCAATTTTTGACCTTCAATGAAATGGAAGATTGTGTAAATGCAGAGCCTGTTTTAAGGACTCATTGTTAGCAGCGGACCTTTAGTTTCTGATCGATATGCTTGAGCAAGTTTTGCAAAGCTTAAAGTGATGAAGGTGCAGTATTAGGAGATATCTATCAGTACCTTGATAAAATTAGTTCTCCACTTTACTGAATATGTCACTGTAATTATACCGTTTTCACTTCTTACCCATATCTTTATGGCTTGTGAATGCTGAGACCAAAAAAAACCCCCAAAAAACTTCAGAGCTTGTCAGAGATCAACATGAACAGCAATTTCTTTTATAGGTACTTTGAATGCATCAGTAGTTAAATTCTAAAAATAGCAATTTTACATTTCAGCACGACTCATGTGATTTCAAGCCAAGTTTAGCATTCAAAATAACACCTCAGTGTTTGAGCACATCTCCATTTTAATTTCATTTATGCAATTTTTGGAATCATTTGGCACATTTTTTTGGAGGGTCATGCTGCATGGCTGCATCATCTGCAAACATGAGGATTTTGACACCTTCCCACACAGATGTGAGTTCATTAATTTGCAAAAGAAATAATAGACATAAAATGGAACCTTCTGGTACTCCCAGGGCTCTTGCTAATGGCAGCATGTAATTTACACACTTGATACAATTTGAAAGATATGATTTTATCTGATTTAATTAAATTAATGAGTAACAATGTTAAAGGCATTGCAACGGCCAGTAAACACTTTCCTTCTTTATCTAAATTGATAACAGAGTAAAAATAAAAATCCACACTAACTTATTTATGATGGAAATATCTTAAATAATTCTTTTTTAAATTAAAACAGTTGTGTGTTTATGCATCCAGACATTATGTTGTGTTAAGCTAATTAAGTGTAGTTTCAAACCGTTTTATTCCTTTAAAAAAGAGACACTGAAAGGGAAAGGGTAGAGGAGTATAGCTATTTCTCAAATACTTACATTTTAATATTCACAGTAGAACAGGCACAGATATAATTATGTAAGTTAATGATGGCTGAGCTCCATTGTAACCCTGGTAATATATGTACATGTTCTTAGTGCCATACCTTAGATTACTTACATTACTGTTTAGTTGTTATCAAATCTGCGCCTTTTCTGCTATGACAAATCAAAACGTCAGCATGACAAGGAGATTTAAAGACTTTGACCTAGCAAAGATGCACTGCTAGCTGTCCCATGTGTACACAGAGTTTTTATAGGTTGGGGAATCTGTCATGTGATGAGCTAACACTGGGATCTTAATGCTGACGGTTGTCAGGCAGGAGTAAAATTGTAGGCTAAAAATGTCCTAATGTAGAGCAATGTATGGAACCTGGCATTTTATGAGATGAACTTAAGGCAGAAAATGCAAAAGGAAGAACAATGCATGTGGTGTGTGTGTTTTTTTTCCTTTCTTTCTTTGTTTTGCTACATACATTTTACAGTTTTTGGTCAGCATTGTGTGCAGACTTTGCCTGACTCTGAAACGTCTTCCCTCAGTACAAAACACAAATAAACACACTCCATTTCCAACTTTATCAGCCCGATAACTAGCTAACGATTAACAGATGCCAGATGTGACATAAAATTCTCTTAACACGCTGCAGCTTTTCTCAGCCCTTTATAAAAGTCACATTGTGCAAGTTTGGTGTGTGAATTCATTTTCCGGCTAAACAAACATATGCAGTAACTGCTGATAGGGTATTTGGATGCTTTGATTTCCAAACTTTTTGCTTCAGGGAATGTCGCTGAAAAGTAACTCCAGAAAAGTTCTAATCTATATGTTATGTTGTTATTGCTCGGCCAGACTCCATTTTTCATTGTCCAACATTGTTGGTCAGCTCGCATTAGTCATTTCTTTATCACTCTCCTCTGTTTGTTCACTTCTGCTGTTTGTTTTCACTTAGAGTATGTAGTATTTTCACACAACTTCTGTTAAGCAACTGCTATTTATTGATCATCCCATTTTATTTTTCACTGTATTGGTTTTTTGCTTTCATTTGGTAGAGATTATGAGAAGGGAAGCAGATGTGTGCAGCCTTGCTAAGACATTGTCACAGGATGGTGAAATACAGCCCCTGCCTGCCCATCCATCAGCTCCAGAATTAATAAAAGCCTCAAGGTCCTTTCCTTTAACCTCTCCTAGGAAAGCTATTGAGAATCCTGTCATCCTTTAGCAGAAACCTTTACCAGCAAGCTAAACTGTTTAAATGTGATTTCCAAGGGGTACCTTGGGAACTTTATGATATAGAAAGAAACATTAACATAAGCGCCTTAACAATGAAGCTTGGTTACCTCACATATGCCTTTTTTTGCTTCAAGTAATGCTGCTAACATTGTGCAAGCAGATCATTGTCTTTGTCTCAAAGACACAGTTACTGCTGCAAATGTCGTCAGGTCTTTAGTCTCATTTAATGGACTGTAAATCAGACGAAAATGCAGTTTGATGACAAAACAGATTTAAAGCATATTAGAAAGCAAATGGTTCCCAGTCTTTTTATTAGGCCCGAAGAGTGAAATTAGGCACATTATGTAATGTGGGAGAAAAAGAATATGTAATTGCAAAAAGTTCTAAGTTTGTGGGAAGAATGGTGTAAGTTGTCTGATAAGTTGAACTCTGTGTGGGATTGGTGGGAGGTCACAAAAGGAATCTGGTCTGGGATCAGTGTGCTGCAATGAACACTGCAGAACTGACATATCCTGTTCTCTTGATGGGACCATGAGTGGACGTTTTATCATATCAAAAAGCAAGAAAAAAGTGGACATGATCTCTTAACACATACCCTCTATCTTTTCCTGGCTGGCTGTTTAGAAAAAAAACTGTTCTTATAAACAAAGAGAAATGGGAACATATTCATCTTATGCCAAACTCTCCAGTCAAAAGGGAGGTTTGCTCTTGCATCCTCTTTTCTTTGTCCTCTAAATTGTCTTATCACCTTCTTCCCCATTCCTTTATTTTCATACTGATTTACAACCTGCCAGGAATAGTTGACTGTCACAGTTTGAACCCACAGAGAATTATAGAGGGAGCATCAAGGGGGCTACACAGGCCAGGAGAATTCATTGGGAGGAGCTGCTTGTACATGTACAGGACCCATTGATGTCACAGACACAGTCTTGGATAGTCAGGCTTTTGGCACCAGGCCGAGACTAGACCAACACGGCCGATTCAAGTAAAGGGAGAGAGTCAAAAGAATAACTGGAAACTGCATCAGCAAAGGCCCTTCAAAAAATGCACTCAAGAAAAAAAAAGAGAAAAAACCCTGTAAAGGAAAACAATTGTATCTTGAAAGCACAGGAACAAAAGTAGCAAAGGTGAATGATCAGGGTCAGAGTTCAAAAGGAAAGAAAGAAAGTCAAAAAAGGATGAAGGGAAATTAGACAGAAAGCTCATTAGAAAGGGGTATTTAAGGAAAACACCACCGAGAGTTATCTCTGTATGAAGCACAATGAACTCAGCAGGAAATGCCGTTCATTCATTTTGCTCTGCGCACATGCAACACAACAAGTGAGGCACAAACTAAATGAAGGCCTTTGTTACAAAAGAACTTCAGCACTCTCCAAGGTTGGTCTGTCTTCAGGGCAATCTAGTTGCATTCTTATTTTTAATAATATATACTATGAACAGAAGATGGAATCAAAATGGGATTTCCCGTGGCTTACTCTGTCGCATTCACACAGTATCACACGCGTTATACATTTATAGGGACAGACACATGGAAATCATATACAGCAGTAGCTCATATTTTACGGCTGCCTCCTTCATTGTTGCAGACAGCTAGCATTATTCTGTATGGTAATCTGTCAGCCAATTATTTTTCAACACCCTTTCCAGAATTTATTTTTTTTTGTCTGTGATATTATTTTATAGTCCCTGTCTCTTTTACTGATATCTGATTTTCCTTTGGGCTATCACAGGAATCTAAAATACCCTTAATGTAGGATTGGGTCTATCTATACAGTCAAAGTGAGTGTGATGTTGTTATGATGGGCAGAGCAGCATTTGAGTACATGGATATCTAACAGCTTTAGACACCATGTTCCAGGTTCTTTTGGCAAGTTATTATTTTCATGCCAAAAAAAAAAAAAAGTGAACATATTGCTTTTACAAGCAGTCCTAACCACTGGTCTATTCACTGACAAATTTCACCATATCTTCACCTGGCACTGCAGTGGCCCTTTTAGACATTTTTTCTTTCAAATAGAGGACTGAACACATTTATGAGGTGCAGAAGTCATTAAGCAAAACCGTCCACTAGACGCTGGTTATAGTGTGTGTCTCATTGTGTGTGTATATATCAGTGATGCCTCTGTCCATAGCACTCAGTGTGCAAGGCTGTCTTTTAAATTCATCTGTGTTTGGTTTATAGGCAATTTGTCCATGGTCTCCTTAGACTTAATTTGCTCTGCTCTGTATGCGCCTGAAAATTTCCATAGCTTCAGCCTGAGCTCATCACAATTCTCTTGGATCACGCTCTGGCAACATCAGGTAGCAAGTAAATGAATTTAATATGAGGGATTCTTACTGTTTCCCCAGCAAGCTCATTGTCTCCCTAACAGGTTCTGTCTGAAAACAATCTACCTTCAAATAAATGCAATATAACAGAATAAAGCATCTGGTGTCAAAAAGCATCCCCGGTGGATGAAAGCAGAAAGTTGTGTGGATGCTAACTTCCTGCGAAAGCCTCACATTGGAGCAGTACTTCCAAGTTCTTTTTTTTTTTTTTCAAGCTGTTGTTCATTTCTAATGCACTGAGTCATAAAATTGAGCTGATTATAAATCCATGACTCTTTCACTTTCCTAAACCCAATTATCTTGGGGCTTTTGCCAAAGTAAAAAAAAACTAGAATTCATTGGAATTAAGTCTGTGTCAAAAAAAAAAAGAAAAAAAAAAGAAAGGTCTTTAAACCCAGACTTATTATTCCACATTCAAAAGGTTTACTCACCACCACTTACATCCATAAACCTCTGCAGCACCAGCTTTGCCCCACGCATATGTGGAGCATAATAATTAAGGCTGATTCATAGTGTGACTGGGGTGGTGATTAGCAAATCACATCACCATTATGCTACTGTGGTTAAAAAATAGTTAATTGGATATTACATTATGTGTTGAATTATGTTAATGGAGTTTTATATATAATATGTTTCATAACAACCGCCAAGGTTAGTCATTGTTAAGACAAGCGGGCTGCAAATGAAAAGAAATGGATAAATTAATAAAAGACTCTTAAGTGTTTTTGACTGCACCTTTAGCGATAGTTTGAATGCAACCGAGACATAGAGTATACATTATAAAAATGCATCTAATTGCATATGTGGTAAATAATTACCTTTACAGCTTTGCATGTTTTTTTTTACGTTGCACTGCATAGAAATTTAATAACAGAACCAAGCTCCATCACCTCATAAATATCACTGTCAAAACAAAGGCAGACACTTGAAGACAGGTTTCATCTTGCCTGCTTTTGACCCTATACAAATGACTGGTTGCACGTGTGTCTGGAGAGATGCATGCGCTGACATTTCATGATTACAAAAACAAGGAGAACAGTCCCACACACCTCCCTGCTGATGTTTCCTCTAGTATGGAAATGAAATCAAAGTTGCACAGTATTAAACTGGAGCTGAAACTATTTTTGTGCTGCAAGTAAAATATCTCCCTTCTCTGTCAACTTGAAGCCCATTAATTTAATGACAGATGGGGAGGGTTGCAAATTGGTGAGCAGCTTTATTCGAGACCTTTAAAGTTTGAGTATTGTCAGATTGTGATTCACTGCAAAATGACCATAATAACTAGGGTCTTTTTATTCACGCTGAAGTTTCAGAACTTTCCCTACTTGATGTCACAGGTTAAAAAATCCGTGATGTTTTTCATCTTAAGTCAATGTAGTAATGTTTGAATCTCGGGAAAAATATTACATTTTAATTTCGCCCGTGTTAAGAGTTAATGCTTGTCATTTCATCACAGGATATTTTTCATTGTCTACATTCATTTATCCTCCAAAAACAATTTATGACACTGTTGTGTATTCCATTTCCCTTTCCAATTCCATCTTGCTGTATGATAACCCAATCAAAAATTATACACTAGGAGTCGGGAGCATTGCTAGAAGTACTTTCCAAACATTTCAAATGCTTTTTTTTTGTGTTTTGATTTTATTGCTCTGTTTGTATAACACGTCGTACTCAGTGTGGCATTCTTTCCAGAAAACTTCTAATAGACTGTGCAGTAGCTCCCATATGGCTCAACAGTACGAGTGAATATTTATAACACTTGATTGCTTTTTTCTTTCTTATCAGTCCCAATGTTCCACCTGGAGATGTACACCACCTCCAAGCACCATTTTCCTGCAACACTTTCAGAACCTCCAAACTATTTGGAAAGTTGTTAAGCTTTCTTATGTAAAACTGAATTTCCACTGTAAAAATAGACACTACAAACACGTAAAACTACAGTTTGAACTTATTTGAATATTTTTTTCAAACTGAATGCTGCATTGTGCCATTTTCCATTTTTTTTCCTTGTAATAGTTTGGATGTTTTTCTTTTTAGGATTCCATAATTGAACTCCAGATGACCATTGCAAAGCCAATGCACCTCATCCTCACAACGTCAAGCAGAGTTCATGCTTTACACAAACTGAACAGCGAGGTTCACATTTACGTAAGTAACATTTCTTTGTTTTTCTGCATCAACCACTGTGCTCACACCTAGGGTTTTGAACACATACTGGGGACTGAAATGGGAAATAAGTTGCTAACTCTGGCTCATTCATCACCCTGATTTTGCATACTTTTCTCATATAAGCAGTGAGTTTTATCCCTAATGTATGACTTTCATATGTCTCCAGATGTACTTGTCTTCTACCAGCTGTTTTTACACTGACACAGCTGTGCAGCTCTGTGAGTCTGTTTGCAGAGACAGTAAACCATGTTGATTTTGTAAGGATATTCCCCAATGGGCTCGCTGTAAGAGGCAGCTTGTTTTTTAGTTTTTTCTTTTACTATCCTCACTATAAAATCTGTAAGAGATGTTTTAGAATGGCGAGCAATGAGGAAGGCTGATGGAACTGGCTGTAAAATTAATGCTCCAATGAAACTGGAGATTCTGACTTTTATGCACTCCTTTTAGATTATATCTGTGAACTGAACCCAGGAAGGCCTCCAAACTTTTATTCAATTGTGTGTTTAAGTAATAATGTTGGGACAAAGTGCTGCAGTGGTAATTAAAAAATAAATAAACTGGGATTTAAATAGGACTGAGATGACCAAATAAATGAGATTGCCTCTAACTGGGCTATTATTTCTAAATATGTTATTGATGAAGCTCCTTGTTTCAAAATGAAAAAAAAAAAAAAAGTTCCAGTATCTGTAGAGAAGGACCCTCATCCTCATGGAAAGTTGTAATAACTTTGATTAAATCAATATTAAAACCATTAGGCTTCTCCTGCTATTAAATACCATAAAAGCATTGTGGTTTTTAAAGTCAGTTTCCCGCTTTAGCTGTACAGTCCAGCACAAATGACTTTAATACTTTGTGTCCCCATTGAACGACGGATGTGTTTTTCCTTACCTTGGAGTAAGTTCATTGTGGATGTTGAATTTAGATTTGAAACTTCCTCTAGAGGAGAAATCACAGGGCACATTTTATCATCTTTATTTCTTTCCACAAATTCTGATTATCTAGTTTAAAACATTTGGATTGGACTGTTTGACTATTTTGTCTTGAGAACAATTAAAAATTTGATAGCTGACTGCCAAAGTGTAAGCTTTCAGATCAGCTGTTTGTCTTCTGCTCTTTGTATTTGTTGGTTTTAAGAAGCTGTGATACGCCTGAAAAACGATGACATGTTTAGAGGAATGTCACCAATTACTGATATGCTGACAGCAGTGTGATAGCACATCCTGTATCATGTCCTGTCGAGAGCCTAGACAACATTGCCTGTGACTGCAGGATGTTTTTGTGGGATGAGCTGTATCACTGGGGGATAATAGTGCTTTACAGCAGATTGCACTGGAAGAGAATCCGCATCTGTTCAGCATCTGAGAAAGTACGTCACCAGCTTGACAGCTTGGCTCAGTGTCACAGCGCTTGTTGACCTCCCATAGCTGACCTGAATGCACGTGATGACAGCAGCGTTTTTATCTAGAAAGCCTTGCGACATTTTTTTTTATGGATGTTTCGTGACAGCTTGTTAGTTGAAAAAGCTCCCCTCCCCCCTCTCCCCTCCCAGATTTCATACATTACGCAATAAATAAACAACATAATTATCACACTTTGAAATACGCAAATAAATAGACAACATTTTATGGAGGAATCATTAGCGTCCAACATGGTACTAAACAATAATACCAGGAGTAACTGATAGGTAGTAGGAAAAGAAGTCCTCAGTGTGCAGAAAGCCTCATTTATCTCAAAAGAAAGGTTCCTTGATCATTACTGGAAGCATTCGCAATAACAAACTGATATTACAAATACTAATGTGAGTTCAATTCCGTTGTAGTCATTAAAATAATTGCCATTGTTATTTCCTTTTTTCTTCCCATCCTGCCTTTGAGGCCTTTCCATGTCTGTCGTGACTAACTTTCCTTCTTTTATTTCTGTGGTTTCCCTTCACACTATTTTTGATCCCGCATCAATCAAATATTTATGTAGAAAGACTGATGACTCCCTCGGGCTTGCTCGGCTTTCACCATTTTTTTTCTCCCCTTCCTTGTGACGCAAAGGCTTACCCACAAATAGTCGCACACAGCAGACGGGTTAGGAGGAGGGGGATTTTTATTTAATCTTTTCCGGATGTTTTACAGCATTTCAAAGATCTTTTTTTGTTTGTTTGTTTGTTTTGTTTTCATGTTCACATTATTTTGGTCAAATGCTACAGGATGTCAAGCATGTGTTCACCGCCAGTCGAAGCATCCACCTGCATGGTAGTTGAAGAAAAACACTAATGAGACAAAAAAGGCATAATAGCTACAGCTAACTGAAATATATGAAAATGGAAAAAAAAAAAGCTGCAAAATTAAATGAAATAAAGTGATGTGATCTTTTATTTGCAGATCAGTTTTTTAATTCACTTGAAATGAAAGATTTGTCAGAAATATTTTTGTCCAGTGACGTACTGGTATAGCCTATTTCTGAAAAAATTACATGCTCTTCGCTCATTGTGTGTCACTGAATGCAACTGTTTGCCGTATGAGGAGGTGCAGCACTTGGACCATTTATTTTCTTCTTTGGCTTTTGAGGCATTCAAGTGCAGGAGAACAAATCAACCTAGATAAAAAATTTGTTCAAGGATGAGCCCAAAATAAAACTGGAGCCCATGGTTTCTTTTTTTTAATTTTTAAATATTGAGTTCATTTTTACATACCAAGATTTTAAAAGCCTACTCTAGACAATCAGCATTCTCTGTTCCTAAAGCCTTCCCCTGCTTTCTTATTCATGCAAAGCATAATGTAAATGCCATTATTTCCCATTGGCCCAGACAAGGAAACAGCAGTGTCTAGTCGTTGGGAATGATGTATGTATTTATACCTTGTATGGAGCCAGATTCCAGCCGACCGTGGTGACGCACAAAGCTAAAAAAGGTCCCATTTCCTGGCCCCACACAGGAAGCAAAGGAAAGACCTTGGCTCCAACAGGGTTGTGCAACTGAGTTCGTGGACACTTAACCATAATAAACATTTCTTTTTAACAGGGCCCCGCTAAGAGAATAGGGGGAAAGTTGGGTGGAGGGTAAGAAAAGGTGGAATGAAAGTGATCGCCAAACATGCTTGATCTAACAAAATCTGAACAGACACAAGGTACATAAAAATACATGCAAAGCTAACTCATTCAGCTCTGTGTTATCATAGCAGACACGCCTTTTACTGTAGGACCTGATTCTGACCCTGTGCTTTCTAAAAATTGCATTAAATGCAAGTATTGCATTTGTTTCGGCCTCTCCTCTCCAGATAAGCAATGGCTCCAAAATTCATCTATTTGATGGCGTCGGACAGAACCCGAAGAGCAATGTCCATTACACTGAAGGCTTACCCACCGAGGAGGAGGAGCTGGTAAAGTGGGCAACACAGAAGTTTGGGGGTGTGACTTCATTCACTACTCTTCATAATTTGATAAATATCACATCAACAGGAATGCAAGGTGAGAGATTTTTGAATAATGGAGATTTTGATTTCATTTTTTCACTACCATCTCTTAACCCAACTTCCACTAATATAATTGCAAGGTCTGCTAACTTGCTATACATACACTTTAAAATGAATATAACTGGGAGACAGTGTTTATATCTGTCTAAACACACACGCACACACACACACACACACACACACACACAGGTATATAATAAATTTCTTATCTGTTTAATAGTGTTTCAGATCAACCTTGAAACTGCATTTTTGGTTTTTGTTCTTTTAAATTTAGGATATGCTATCTGCATCTGTGTTTGGTCTAAAACAGCATGTTTGGTGCTGAAGAGAACAAAGTAATTACAGTCAGCACATCATGCAGCTCCAGCTTACATAACTCAGGAGA
>VUQJ01011725.1:4175-15011 GCA_015108635.1 Andinoacara biseriatus
GTGTGGGTGGGTGGGTGGTGGGGGGGGGGGGGGGGGGGGGGGGGGGGACATGCTGACTTACAGTGCACAGCAGCTGAGGAGCCCTGAGAGCTATCAGGTTGGGAACTTGTGCTGGACTGCGCCTTAAGCGAGCTGTTGTCTAAGCTCTTCCCTAACACACACACACACAGTGAGACAATCACATCTTTGCCAAGACAGAAGACATCCATATACATATTTTGCACACAAACACTCAGCAATGGCCCAGCGATTGGAACGGCATACGAGACGGGGTGGGGGCAGATAAATATGATGAGCACAATCAGTCTTTACTTTGCAGAAAAAATGCTGCTACTATTTGGCAACAAATCCCCGTGAAACAAAGCTTTTTTCTCATTATCTCAGTTAACGATTCCACTTTGGCAGGATTTACAACTGCGGCTGCCGCTGCATGAGAGGTTTTACTGAGACTTTAATGGGAGTCTTGCAAGTAAGCAGAGGACGGATGATGACAGCAGTGATGGCCACGATGATAATGAGAGAGAGCTGGATGTTACTCATTACCGCTCGTCTGTTTAATCAGCTGGCACATCCACGACTCATTTAAAAAGGGAAAGAAAAGGTCCCTGCAGGCTCCTGCCACTAGAAGTACGACTGCACCTGATCAAACACGATTACATGACACTCACAGACCAGCTCTTAAATAATCCTGACCTTTGGCACCTGTTAGGTTTCCATTTTTTTTCTATTCACACAAAAAAAAATTGTTTCTGCAGCTCTCTTAATTAGGTATAACGAAGGAAATCCAAGGAAAATGTGCAGCCCACACCGGCCGACTGACGAGCGACATCTCGGAAGTGCAGCGCAGAAACATCCCAGCGATGTACGGTTAATTCAACAGATGTCAATAAAAGAAGAACACTCAGATTATTACTTTAGCACCCAGTAAATTTAACACCCTTTAAATTCTGAAGTTTCAAAAAAAACATTTTAATTAATGACTCAAAACAGAAAGCAGCCCTTAGAAAAGTGCATGCAACAGATTCTCTGCTATAAAGTTACTGAGGGTAACAGGACAGATATGCACTCAGATGCTCAGGTGTAGGGTTACAGAGCAGCTGTCGAGCACAGACCTGACACGAAGATCCTATAAAGGCAAACAAGACACAAACTACTCCAAGCAAACAAATCCCCCTCCTCCCACACTCACCTGGTTCTTGTAGTTTTCTCAGAGCAATCCAGGCATTCGCACCCTAAGAGTCCTAAAACTGCTGCTATCCAAGGGTGGCGCTAGCAGAGCAGTGTGTGTTTAACACCTCCCTGGGCACTCCGTCTGCTTCCTGCCACCGGTTCTAAGTTTAGGCACCTCTCCCTTTGGCCTGGACTTCCATCCAAAGGTGCCCTAGCCCTCTGCACTGCTGCCAGGGGGGGTGGGGGCTCCAATTTAGGGTAGGGGGATGATGCAGGGAAAGTACAGTAGTGTGCAGTACTTCCTGTTGCCTTCCAGGCTCTAACAGGACACCCCACCTTCATATATTTCATTTTGTTTTTAATCACTAAATTTTAGGCCCATCATCTGACCCGGAGCATCATATTTTGGGCTGAGGTGCAGAAACACATCGACTGCTTCCAGATTTCAGAGAAGTTACATCAACTTGCAAAAAGAGCAACTTGACTGGAACTGCACCTCAGTTTGTACAGACACTAAACCTGCACCCTTTCTGACAGCCAGCAGGGGGCGACTCCTCTGTTCATAAAAGAGCGATCGTACAGAAATCTGAGAGCAAGTTTTCTGCTAAAAACAAAAAACATTTAAGTAAACAACCTGAACCAAATCACATCATTTCATTGGCAGAGGGAACGAGCGCGTTTAATAAAAGCAACCGGAGTCCTGTTTCCAACACTGGCTATTTTTTTCTAAGAGACCTCCATGATGGCTCTGCTGTGGTTGCTAGGGAATATGTGACATAGCAGCAAAACCTCTATAGGGAGGAGGAGGACGACGATGATGATGAGGAGGAGGAGATGGAAGCGCACATCCTGTTCTGTACGCTTGGCACCAAAATGAGGCATTCATGACCCGATTTAGACGCATTGTACTCAGCTGAGATGTGGAGAACAGGGGTGTTAGAGCGTGCTGGTGGAGATAAGGCGAGGCTGGAATTATGCTTTCAAAGTGACGACAAAACACAAATTCACTCACACAGAGTGGACACAAAAGGCCACACACAAAAACACTGCAGTTATTTGATATGTGTGATTGTCCTTCAAAGAGCATTTTTTCACAACTCAAGCCAAGTAACACACACACACACACACACACACACACACACACAGCTTCATTGCACAGCTCCGTGAGGAGTCAGTAAGAGGTTAGATATGATCAACAGCATGTTTGCTGCTCACAATGTGCATATAGGACTCTTTTTTTTAGGTAACGACCCTTTAAAAATATTTACCATGTGCTGCTCTTACTTTTGCAAAGCAGCTGAATTTGAAATAAATCCACTCATTAAGCCGTTCATTCCACTTGAAGCCACTACGAAGACAAAGCCAGTCGGACGAGATTTGTCAGCAGTTGGCATCAAAAACATTTCTGCCCTGCAGCTCGTGATAATACAGTCTAATAAACAAGAGAAGCTCATGCAAAGCAGAGCACGTCAGTATTAGGAGCCTCCCTGGATTCTCAGTACATTTGACATTAATTTTTAAGCTTTTAAAATTATACCAGTCTCTAAGCTGGCATTGATTCAGGTACAATTATGTCAGTAACAAAGAGCAGCTTTCAGCGCAAGGAGACTCCAGAAGAGCAATAACAGAGCTGAGAACTCAATCAGCCAAAGCTCCAACATATTCCATTAAAGTGTGCTGACAGTGGCCCTCCACTTATAATGAACATTTTTAGCACTTTTGTTTTAAAAAAAAAAAAAAAACTTGTGTGGTTCGCCTGATATTTACGATCACATCAAATTCTCCTGTTACACAAGTTGTTCAGTGACAGGCTGAAGACACACAAAAGCGAGGAAACCAAACCAAAACTGGTCCCCGGCGTCTTCTGGCTTTTCATTTGGAACCAAAAGCTTGTCCTTCTATTTGCGGTCTTACCTTTCACATCCTCGTCCTCCACGGTGGTGTTGCTGCTGTCCGACGATTCCTGGAGATCAGAAACGGGCAGTTAGTTAAAGTTCGGGCGTAAACGGGCACACACCTGTGCTGAATGCACATGAAGGGGGACATCACAAGGAAGGCAATGAGATTTACACAGACACAAGAACGGCCAGCAGGGGGCCCCGTATGTCGTCATGTTTATTACAAAACCAAAACACTTTTAACAGCATGTTAGTCACGATCACCCAATGTTTGCAAGCAATAAGTTAAAACTGTGCCAGATTTATCAACTGTCAGTCCATATTTGACTTCAGCCTGAAACCTTTTTTCTTCTCCTCAAAGCTCCTGCAGCTTCAGCCTCAGTGTCTATCACACCACGTGGACACATGATGTCTTTCCTTCAGTGGGAGCTCTCGTCTCATGCTGAAACTGACAGGACCTTAATGGAAAGTGCGATCCATTTCAATGATGCAAGTGGACAGAATAGATTCTCACAGGGCGATATGTTGTCATCTTACTCAGGGCCTGGCATCACTCAAAGCTAGTCATCCACCCGTCTGCCTGTCTTTCTCTTCTTAGTCTTTCGCCAGAGGAGGAGTTTCATTTCCAATTAGAAGATTAAATGGACCTAAATTCCCCTGCATGTAGAACTGAGAGACTCTGTGACCTCATTAGAAGCACGCACATGCACTAACAGCATCACGAGCACAAAGCGCCAAAGTGGTTTCATACATAGCCTTTTAAAGAGCAGCTGGTGACCTGACCGCAGATGAAGAGTGAAAAAAAAAACTGCATCTGAGTGCGAAGGAAAGTGTGGCAGGCATTGTCAACTATTTGAAATATAATTAAAAGTGTGATTACGCCTACAGTTTGTTTTCTTTGGTCTGAATCACTGAGATGTTTCCTGTGACATTTTGCATCTTATTCATTTACTTTCATCCTTCTGCACTGTAAAATATCACCTGTAAATAAAATGGTAAATGTAATCTTTGTTTTATACTACATTTATTTAAAGCCCTACAGTCATTTGATCTTGAGTCTTCTTTATTATTGGCTCACAAAGTTCAGAATACATCAAACTTAACTCACCAGATGGACAGAACTGAATCAGTAAGTGCTAAAGAGGTCGAGTGTGCTTCTTTAAACCACCCGGGTGTGAAACCATGAACTGCACTGAATAAATATTCTTCCAAATACATTCAGAGCCTTCATGTATGGCCTCAGAGTGTGAATTCAGCCGTGTTCTCTGCACATAAAACTGACTCCAAATCAAAAGGTCGCTCTGCTTCATCTCTTTCGGACAAAGTTATGTTCCTTTTCACTCTGGGTATCACAGAAACACCTGGTTCATGCCTACGAGGAAGTGATCTTACTGCAAAGTCATGCGGGTTCATGCACAAGCTCTACACACATACACATTCACACTACTAAGACCAACAGCTTTTACGAGGTCACATGAGACGGTAGAAACATACCACAAAACATTACCCTCGATTTAAAGCTTTTAACTACGTCAGAGCTCTCTGACAACACATCAGAGATTCTAAGACCAGAGAAAATGTTTTTCTTATATGGTTAAAGTGGACTTACGCTTATTTTCTGTCATATATATGTTGATACAATGTTGAATGGAATAACACGGAAATGTAACAAATGTAACAACCCTAATGCTCAGGCTTAAGAGTGCATGAAACACTCGGTTTGTACTACTGGATCGTCATGATGTCAAAGACGGTGGAGAGCTGTGATCATCTGTAAAGATCACAACCACAGCTACTTGCTGTTCAAATGATAATTTATAAGGGAGAGTGTATTAGAATAAAGCTGTCTTATGCCCCAGTCACAGCCCAGTCAGCAACCCCCAGACAATCACCGGTTGCTAAAGGTGGGGAAGTGGTTACATGGAGGACGCTGAGTTGTCTGCAAACACTCTCCAACTGCTTGAAGAGTGGTAGTGAAACTGAAAAATGTGACAGAAATAGGAAACAGAGACTGTTCACCTTCAAATTAAAAGCAGCGCCTTTTGAAACGTAGCAAGTTTACCACTTGGTGAGCAGCTGCTGAGCATTAGCACACAAGTTGGTGTATTCCATGCAAACGACGTCAATCGCAGCAATCTGCCAGCAACCTGCCAGCAACCTGCCAGCAACCCACGCAATCACAAAGATTTTTTTTGGTGCAGCACAACCAATTACACCTAGCAACAGCCAACATCAGCAGACTGGTGGTTGCCTGAGATCTCTGACCCGCCTGTAGGCCTGCGTGAGTGAGGCTTTATAGGGAGATGTGCTAAGAGCTAAAACAGCTCGTTTCAGACAGCGGATGAACTGCAGCAGGGCCCAGAACAGGATACATAAAGATTATTTTGAACTGTGAAACTCTGACTCTAGTGGAGTCCAAGAATAAAAATTTGGAACTGGATATTGATCATTATAGGTCAATTTTAAACAAAAAATAATCAGTGTTACTACTTATTATGCTGTGTAATAGTTTGTTTGAGAAAAACTTGGTTACATGATGAGTTGATACATTTTAAAACAAAACCTCTCAAAGTTCATAGAGAGCTTTAACAGAACAGTAAAATAAAACTCAAATATGAGATCTAGCTTTAACAAAATTACCACCAGTATCACCAGTATTCTCACTTGAATAGATAATAAGTATAGTTTTAGTTCCCTGAGTACTAGTGTGTGTGTGTGTGTGTGTGTGTGTGTGTGTCTTGAGGTCCCCATTGGTGGCTGACTAACACGAGTTTGATCGATGGGTAAACGACATTCGCTATTCAACCTAGCTCCTGTTCCCTTCAGATATGACTTTTATGTGAAGAGATTAATATTTAGTTACACACAGACGTGCACGGCACCATGTTGCACTCACACAGATGCAACATGAAAAGAAGTGTCAAAGGACAGGAGAAGATAAGGAAGAGGAGGAGAATGACAAAGAAGGATAAAGAACAGGTCTGGACTGGGGAATGACGTATACCTTCGTCCCGTCCACTGGATTATGGATGACAGTAGTCTGAGGTTCCTGGAGGAAGAGGAGGATGAGGGGGGGAGATGAAAGAAGATGAAATAAAAGAGAGCAAGTAAAAAAAAGGTGGAAGAGAGAGAGAGGGAAAGAAAGAGCAGAATTTGACATAAACGTAAATATAAATGAAGCAAGTGAACCAGAAAGAGTGACATGAATGTTGTATGAGCAGAAAGTGCTTGTTAAGGATGGCAGAGAGAGGAAGAATCCTCCAAAGTGACGGAGTGGGTGGATGAACTGAAAACTATAATTTGGAGTCTCACACACACACACACACACACACACACACACACACACATACAAATGAGTCCACAATGAGCACATCAGTGCTCACACACACTTTTTTACATCACTTCAGAGGACATCACACTGACTTTTCTTCAGTTCTAACAGAATACACCCTCATCACGCTCCTAAACTACATCTTTACCCTAAAATCTAACGATTATGTCAAAATGATACGCGAGTCCCCATAATGTAAACAACTCTACATATGTCCCCACAACATGAGTAATGCAAGTACACACACACACACACACACAGCCTAAGGCGAGACAGCATAAAGTTGCACTCAAACCGGCGGCATCTTCACTTATTCGGGCTTCTGCTTCACATTGGCCCTCCTTATTTGGCACCACCCACCCCCACCCCCCTCCTGCTGTGCATGCATAATTTCAAACTGCTTTCCAGGCCCTGAATGATGGAACTACACACCAAAAAACAGGAACAGTAACATGAACGGCATGCAGAAAGACTGAGACGCCCTACGAGATGAGAACAGGTCTCTCTGTTCTTTCACACTTGTCTCAACAGAAAAGGCGATCACTGCCGGGCCGACGCCGGCATCGTTTCAGGGTTGCTTTCCAAAAGAACTGGAATCAGCTATTGTTGTTCAGAGAACTGGTTCAAATCAGCAACAGGGTTAGTTATAGTTTTGCTGTTTATCTGTTTATACAGAGTTCAGCGAACAACTTTTTATCGAAGCTCATAATCTCAATATTTCACCCATTAATTTATATTTTAGCCATTTTAGGTGTAGGCACCTGTTAAATTCCAACTTTTTAATCAATAATTTAGCTAACTAATCCAGTTAAAAGTTCAACATGTTTATCTACATTCCTTCTAGAAGCATTTAATTTTAACTGCTTGCCATATCATTTCTTTATAACCATTTATTCATTACAATTGATTTATTTTTCATTTTTTAACCAGCGTGTTTGCTATTAGCTTCATTTGGTGATCCATTTAACTAACCATTATTTATCTCCTTGAATCATTAGTGCATTTATCTGGAGCATCAGTTTATTAATGCTATCTTCTGTTAATAGCTTTTCACATCCAGTGAAAATAAAACTTAAACTGCAGAAGTATCTTCAGCTTGGGAAACACCACATAAGGTAAAAAAATATGTTTTTTCTTTGCCATCTTCTGCTATAACAGTTAGCTTTACCACATTTAATGAATCTTTTCAAACCCTAGTACTTGACCTTTCCGTCTTAAAACACTCAGCGGCTCGCCTTCACACAGTAGTCACTGATTGCTGATGACTCAGACTGGAGACTGATATATTTTCTCCCTTTACTAGGAACTGTCATTTGATGTAGAATATCCTGTGCAGCTCTCTCCCCCCAGGAAGTGACACCTCTGTGATGACCAATCATCAGCTGTCTCCCTGGTGATGATGGTGGTGTTGTCAAGGCAACCATCTCCTAGGGCAACAGACACCGGTGGCAACGTGGGACAAGATGATGAGTGAGAACAAAGTACCTGGGGTTTGCAGAGTGGGAGGGGATGAGTGCTGATGGCATCATCAGATGGGGGAAGGGTTTGACGGTAACACGTCAGGGCTGACCCGACATTAACACTGATGCTCCAAAAGAAATGCTTTGATAGTGCAGCTAAGTTAAATGATTTCATTTAGATGATGTTCGTTTAAATACATCCACCTGCAAAACGACTTCCAGGTTAGGAGATTACGCCCCTGCTGTAATAAAGGAATGCACTAAATGGCGAAACACAAAATAGCTGAAATAAATCGACGTAAACTTCCTGCAAAAACTAGGACCGTCCGATTGATAATTAATAATGTGTTTTTATTTTGTTGTGGTGTGAAGCTGGGCGACCTCACTTCAATGATTTGACAATCAATAATAGGTAATAATTAAAAAAACAAAGTAAACTATCTGCTCAGACGTCTGACTATCCTCCAGGTGTAAATCCACACCTGGTCCTCATCAGAAATAAGTTGTGACAAGGACCAGCGAGCATACAGCTTTCATTCCAACCCGTCAGCCAATTTTACGCAGGAATTCTTTAAAATCGTCTGGTGTAATTTTTTGACTGGAAGGATAATCTGCAGACCTTTGGGCTCCCACAGCGGGGACCGGCTTCTGTAAAGGAAGAAGGGGGTAAATCGCAGCGACAGCCCCGGCAGGCGCTGGCTGTCTATTCGTCTTTGGCAAACTTAGACTGACAGAGAAAACGACACGGCAGGAGAATATCAACCCGAGTCCAAGTCACATTGCATCCCCACCCGCCGTGGAAAAATGTTTCCTGACACCGCCTGCTGGTTTATGACCTGCCCGACTGCCGTGGCCATCTCAGTGGCTCGGTGACAAAGACCAAACAAAACCAACACGAACGGACAGGAAGGAAAAAACCCACAAAGGTGAAGGAATACGGGCGCGGGATAGGGTGAAGGTGAGGGTCTTCAGGGACACGAGGGCGGTGGGATGTCAGGCGCACACAACCACACAGAGGTGAAGGGCGGGGTGGGAGATAAATACCAGAGCGGGTGAAGGGATGTTTCCTTTGGGGCTGGTGACTATGCTGTTTTTGGTGCTGTTTGTCTGGGGCTGTGCAGGAAAGGAGAGGAAAGGGAAGAGACACAACAAGAGTGTTAACAACAGCAAAAGGTGGGTTTGTGAGTGTGTGTCCATGCATGTGCGGTTCTGGATTAGCGTGCACTTCTATCTTTGTCACAACCAGCTGGGAGGCTGTCACCATGCTGGCTGTCGAAGGGTTAACGGTTAGGATGTCTTCATTTAGACTTTATATTTATGATGCGACATTTTGGCATCTGTCTCCCATATATGAGCTTTACCTTTAATTAAACTAGTGTTGCTATGTATAAACACACAAAATTCCCACTGTCATGAATAGCCAAAAACAGATAAAATACTGCTCAAAGATAATTATGGGCAGTAAGAGAATATCTTAGTAAGATAAATGTGTGTATCTGAGTGAGTCCTGAAGGTGGCAGACAGACGCAGGAAGGACTAAACTGTTCAAGGATTAATCTGAAGCATTCACTCGAGACTGATGTGTATTTCTCAGGTAACACAATGGGGTAAGTGACACTCTGACATCATCGTGATGTCACAAGTGACTTCCCCCCGCTTAGGATTCCCCATCGAGACGATGCGATCGTGCCATTTGGTCATAATGAATCACTTCTAGAAGCCTGGATGAAATACTCTTTTGAAGATCAAACACCAAAGAGCGGCCGGCCCTTTGGAGCTTCAATTAATCTAAATTATTTCTGCATTCAATCTCCATAACATTTGTGATCCTGCTGGGGAAAAATATCCAGTGTGACACCGTACAAGGGCTCGAGTCCTGGGTGTGAGACTGAATCATTGAATATTATGTGAGCTGATACAGTAAAGTGTGCACAATCTTGCACTTTACTTAAAATCATTTTTTCTGACTTTGTTTGACAGGATGTGTGTGTGCTGCTAAAAGAAATTTACCAAGCTGGTAAACAATTCCACCTAACATTAATCAAGTTGGCACAAATCAAAGATTTTAAAATGCAGATTAAAACAGGAGGCAAAGATTTAATAAAAGAAAACGTTTGATAACTTTGTTGGTCGTCGTGTTTGCTGCTGAATCAGAGCGAGTAACAGTGACTGTTTGACACCGACTTTAAAGATGGAAAGGGAGTGAAGTTTGGTGTGTGGGTGCGCATGTTTACCCTAATATGAATTTTTTAAGCTGCTGGGCTTACTCATCACAGGAGAGGAGAGGAGACGAGGGAAGGGGAGAGTAGAGGAGGGGAGGGGAGAGGATAGGAGAGGATAGGAGAGGAGGGGAGAGTAGAGGATAGGAGAGGATAGGAGAGGAGAGGATAGGAGGGGAGAGGAGAGGAGGGGAGAGGAGGGGGGGGGAGGGGAGGGGAGGGGGGGGGGGAGGAGGGGAGGAGAGGAGAGGAGGGGAGAGGATAGGAGCAGAGAGGAGGGGAGGAGAGGAGAGGAGGGGAGAGGATAGGAGGGGAGAGTAGAGGAGAGGAGGGGAGAGGATAGGAGGGGAGAGGAGGGGAGGAGAGGAGAGGAGGGGAGAGGATAGGAGAGGAGAGGATAGGAGGGGAGAGTAGAGGAGAGGAGGGGAGGGGAGGGGAGGAGAGGAGGGGAGGGGAGGGGAGGGGAGGGGAGGGGGGGGGGGGGGGGGGGGGGGGGGGGGGGGGGGGGGGGGGGGGGGGGGGGGGAGGAGAGAGGAGGGGAGGAGAGGAGAGTAGAGGAGGGGAGAGGAGAGGAGAGGAGAGGAGAGGAGAGGAGAGGAGAGGAGAGGAGGAGAGGAGAGGAGGGGGGAGGAGGGGAGGGGAGGAGGGGGGGGGAGGGGAGGAGAGGAGAGGAGAGGAGGGGAGAGGAGAGGAGAGGAGGGGAGAAGAGAGGAGAGGAGGGGAGAAGAGAGGAGGAGGAGAGAGGAGAGGAGTGAAAG
>VUQJ01011728.1:8803-18861 GCA_015108635.1 Andinoacara biseriatus
GCAAACTAGAAATGGTCAAAATACCTCAGCCATGCAAAGTCTAGACTTGACAATTCCTTAAAAACAAACGTGTTAATAATTAGTAAGTGCATCAGGCCATCCAAACACCAGATCCTAAAGTGCTAGAGCGCTACAAAGGGTTAACGATCTGATGAGAAAATCTCTGAAGTGAAGAAGTGAAACATTACGGAAAACAAAACAAAGATTCGGGAAACCAATAACATGTAACTCATCTGTGTGACTTACCTTACATTTTCACAACATCAAACATCATTTTCATATGAGTATAATGAATGCACAACGTGAGCATTAACCCAACAGCATTAAACTCGAAGACAAAGCTGACTCAACTGTTGGCTAGGTTGTGTGTATATTAGCTTACCTTGACCATAGCACCACCTGCTTGTAAAGTAAAATAAGTTTTTTTGGTACTCATTAGTGTCTGATATTTTTCCATATCCACCACAGTTTAAGGGTCATAAACTAATCTGATCGATAGCTATAAATTAATATACCACTCCGGTAGCAATTATTCTTACTCTTACACTCGTTTTTCAACAGATGGCATTTTCTGGTGGCAAGTTCAGAAATTCTGCCATCTGACTAGCAACACCTCCCCTGATTTTAATATGTATATACACAGTGTAAATATATAATAAATCAGTTAAAAAAAAACAAAATTAACTAAATTTAAGCCCTTAAGACTTCTTCATAGCCGAGAATCAGCAACATTTTCTTTATATATTTATATTCTATTTTATATATTTTAGAATCTATGTAGCTTAATACTTAAAAAAAGTTGTGATTATTTGCGTCTGTATGCATGAATGCAACAAGAAAAAGTTGTGATAGCACAGGTACACAAGTGTGTATAAATAAATAATAATCATTAAATGTGTATGATTAGAAATGCTTAATAAGGGGGTCAAAGTGAAGCGTCACCAATACTTTTAAGTTCTGTATACAGTGTTGGCATTTTGAGATTCATATAGCTTTATTGCAGTTAATCAGCAGTAGGATGGTTCACTTACCCTTCATAATCATGGCGGTTGTGAAGCACCCTCATGACAATGCAGGCAGCAACAGCAATGAGGACGAGCAGCACTAAAGCACCACAAACTGCTGCAACTATAACGGTTGTTTTGCTCTGAGGAAGAGACTCTGAAAAAACAAAGAACAGTCAGTGTGAGTTGATATTACCAATATCCATTCATTCATCCATTTATCCATTCATCCTCCTCTTCTTCTTATCCAAAGTTTGGTGACAGTGACAGCAGGCTAAGTAGGGTATTCCAGACATTCTTCTCCCCAGCCACAATTTCTAGTTCATCCAGGGGGAATCCCGAGGCATTCCCAGGCCAGATGACATATATAATCTTTCCAGCAGGCTTGGGGTCTACCTGGGGTGTCCTCCCACTTGGGTGCGCCCATGTAAAGTTCAAAGGGAGGCACCCAGAAGTCATCCTAACCTAACCAGATGCCTGAAACACCTCAACTGGCTCCTTTCGGCATGCAGGAGCAGCAGCTGTACAGGACTGTGCAAAAGTCTTGAGTCACCCCTCATCATCTTGTACTGCAGTAGATCCCCAGCTTCTCTTAGGGTTTTTTCAAGTTTTTCTTTACTCCATTAATTATTACTACAACACTTTGGGACTAATTATTCAAATGATTAGTATAGAACCAAGATGCTCTCTCGCTCTCTCTCACACACACACTCTCTCTCTCTCTCACTCTCACACACACACACACACACACTCTCTCTCACTCTCACACGCACACACACACACACGCACACACACACACACACTCTCACACACACTCTCACACACACACAAGTTTGAATGTCTGCTGCTGTAATTTGCATAAAATATTAAAAGTTTTAAAATGGATTTATACTGGACACCCCCTAAAAAAAAACAAATGAGTTTTTGTGCAGGCCCACATCACTCACTCAGTGCCTGCACCATGTATAAATAAAGCTGTGCTACTATAAATAAAAACAAATTTGAACCCCCACTCGTGGAAATAAAACCAAAAGCACCTGAGAATCCAGCAGTAACAAAAGCTGAAACAATACCAGGGAAGCTCTTTGTTAGTGCCAAAAAATGTGACGATAAACAGAAACACCTGGAAAAATACTTGTGTGTGAGTGTGTGTGTGTGTGTTTGCTGCTAGAATTTACATAAAATATCCAAAAGGTAAAAATGGATTTCAAAATACACAGATAAGATTCTGGAACCACTCATTCCCTACACTTTGCAGAAATACAGTTATGCTACCATAAATAGTCTAAAACTTAATCCCTGAGTCCTGGACATAAAACCAAGAATACAGCTGGGAGTGGTGCTCATAGCTGAGCAACAAAAGCTGGAACAATACCAAGGCAGCTCTTTGTTAGCGCCAAAAGAAATTGTGGTTAAAACATACGCGACTACAACACACATCTTCTTTTTTGGCTCTGCGTTGCTTCCTTGATACAGATGTTAGATGTGAGGAGGTGCAGCTACACGTGAAGCCAAGAAGTCATCACATGCACATGTGGTCTTCAGCTGAGTGAAAAATAACAGGGGTGCAATGGTTTGACGTCTGTGTTGAAACAGCTTACATTCATTAGGCATCCACTCATTAACTGATGATATTCGATGTACTTATTTTGTACCTTTAATTAATTTGACCTTTAAGTGACCAAGTTGAGTCATTTATGCCCTCACATGTACATGCACTGATAGTTCTAATCATAATGTACTGTGAACTTGGCAAATCTACTTGTCCTACAGCTTTTAATGCCCCCCCCCCCACCCCCCACATACCCTGCTGCTTTCACGGATATTTCGATACTGTTTGTTGCCCAGTTACCCAAATACCACCCCCTTGATAGGGAACAGAGTGTTCTGTGTCAAATGTGGCTGCAAGAGGTGATCACGCCCACTTGGTGATGAAATCACAATTCTTGTGATCAAAATACTTGCGATTCCACCAGACCATAAAAGATGCCGTGCAGACTAAAGGCTGATATACTCCCAGTGGGAACTGAAGCCATGTGAAAGAAAAACGTTGTATACGCGCCCTCAAAGACCTGGTGAATTACACAGTTACACTACAAAATAATCTCATTTTTCATTCTTGATTGGAAATTGCAACTTTACAAATTAGTTTGATCTGGACGATGTGAGAATGCAACACAAATATCTGCAGCAGGACGCACCTGTTCAGCAAATATTACCTGCTTACTGTGGGACACAGCAAAGGGCTTAGTCTTTTCCATCACACAACATATAAACATGGTCTGTAAGTGAACAAAAATGCCAACGCAAGTGGAAACCTTCTGCTGTCAGGAAATACCAAAGGTAACCTCCTTTGCCTGTAACAGGACAGTATAAATAAATCCACGACGAGCTGATCTGAACTTGTCACAAAAGTAGAAAAAACATTTGAAACTTGAGCTTTTGAAACACGGGAACTAATTTTTCATGCAGTTTATTCATTAATTATAACTTTGGTCACATCTAATATGAACACCCAACATTGTAACATCCATTTATTTTCTTCTGCTTATAATCCTCCATTTAAATCTGAAATAACTGGGCTGCTAAAATAAGCTGTGAGCACCAGATAAATATAAGACTTTTAGTTTTTTAGCAGCTAAATGGTTCTAAATGGATTTTAGCACTTTTACTGCTGATAGTCTTTCATATTTTTCACTTGGTTCTGTGAAATTTGGATCTAAGGTTTAGAGATAACTAACAGGAGATCAAAATGAGGTTTGCAGGTAATCCTGTTCAGCAGTTTGAAAGTGTAGTGCAGCAGCATTCTTAGATAAACTATTATGTAATCCAGGATTTAACTTGTTACAGGTGGTGCAATCGACACACTGCGGGTAAAATGGCTGCCATCCAGTCCATCATGTTTGATCAGCCACTAGCAGAGAAAAGCCTCCTCTTTGCCTGGAAACACACCAGATTGAGTGCTCTGAGGCTCACACTGCTCTACACTGTGTTTTCTCACTGTCCAATCAGCATGTGTGTGAACAGAGCCCTGCTGGGTGGGTGCAAACAACTGACGAGTGTCTGGCCAAGGCCGCAGAAGCATTTAAAAGAACATCTTTCATTTCCTCAGTTCCCAACCACACCAACTCAACCTTTACCAGATTTATTTTGTATAATTACTACATTCACAATGTTTAACTTCGGTGCATCAATTTAAAAATAAATCAGAGAAAAACTCACCTTTCAGCACGACCCGGAGCTCTGTTCGAGCCTGCGTCCCCTTCACGTCGGGCGGGTTCTTCACGTCACAGAAGAAGGTGCCATTGTCGCTGAATTGAGTCGGACTCAGCTGTATCGAGACGTCCCGCTTGTTGATGTCCCCAATAAACTGCACTCTATCCTTGAACTCCTCTTGTCCCGGGAATCCTTGCCCATTTGAAAAGTAGTAAATCTACAAGAGGGAAGGAAATACTGTTAAAAATAGTTTAAACAATCAATACAAATGGGTACAGCTCAGACCCCTGAAGGTTCTCATCTATATCAGCTATTATGTCATCATCATGTTGCCTAGCAACAGGCTAACATGATCCGCTTTTAGCCTATACACAAATCCTTTTTTTTTGTTCCCCTAAATGTGATTAAATAGATCAGTTTTCCAATAGCATGAACAGGATAAGCAGTACTGTAGCATGGGCATGTGCTACAAAATAAAAAGTACAGTAGTCCCAGATAAAAATATAATAAAAAAAACAAAACAAATGTAACAAAATACAACAAAAAATATCTTGTTACTAATAATAATATCATTATTTGACAGTTTGATGAACAAAATCTTTAATGTGCTTTAGTAACTGAAATCTAAATTTCATAAACAAAACCATTATTCTGTGGAAAAAATTATTAACACTCAACAATTATGAAATTAATGGTTTGTTTAAACCAAATTTATTATATTAATAATTTTATTTATATTTTTTGTAATTGCAGATTTGTAATTCAGGACTCCAGATTAATGTTCCTGTAATTGACATGAATAAATTACTAAATAGATATTTGGATAATCTTGTTAAAAAAAAAGATGCCCCTTATGTATAAATAAATGAAACACTTGGCTAAAACAAATCATTTTAATACAAAGCTGATTTCCTTTGGCTCTGGCTGATGCTCTCGTATACAGTAACATCAGCTGTAATGAGACACCTACACACTGTACAATCTTCACTGCAGCCACATTCTGCAACGTGGAGCTAATAAATGTGGACATCAAGCATTATGCATGCAGAGTGTATGATGATACTGAACCTACTGATAGTATCTGACACGCACAGCTGTTTTTCCCTCTTATTTCCATGTTCATTTGCTTCGGCTCACTAACGATAACAGGATGCGTCACACAAAAAACAAGGCTTCTACTGCAACAATTCGACTAGATTTTTTTTCTTTGCTGGATTCCCAAACATTGAGTTTTGCACAGTTTTACTTCAATTTATTATGACTGGGTTTATTCTGCTTTCCCCACAAGTGTTGTACTCAAAAAAAGCTGTCTGAATACAACAAAAGTCATATTAATCTTTTGACAGTAAAAATTCCTGACTTCTTCTCTAGATTGTCTCTTGATTACAAAAGGCTTTACTTTAGTCATCTTGGCTGGAGCTGAACTAAACAGCAAGTGAGCTTGAGCTTTTAGGGTGGAGCCAAAGCATCCTGCTGTAAAGTAAAGATGTGCACTTGATTTATAACCTGAAAAAAGAAAAAAAAAAAAACCAAAAAACCAACAACTTTGTAGCTAAAACAAGTGCAAAAACCCCCCAACTGTTTTATCACAAATGTTTTGTTTTTATAATCACTGGAAGCCAAATCTAATGCAGCTCACTCAGTTGACGCCAAGGTTCGAGTCTGTCCTGGACTGTTTACTGCGTGTCATTCCCCTTTGCTTTCCTGTCTGCTCTCAAGTGTCAAGTTTGGGCTGCAAGCCAACTTTAAACCTCTCTCACTGGACAATGTTTGGAGTAAAACATCTTAAACAAAAGGAGGGAGCATCTCAAACCTGTCCAAAGCAGCTCAAAGACAGCCGTGCAGATCTGTACATGAAAAGTAGGTCATCTCTTGATTGTTTTTTTTTTTTGGTACTGAAATGCATGGAATTTAAAATGCATGTACCAACTACTAATTTTTGGCATCTTGTCACCCCTAATAACAACAGTTGCATATCGTGTTTGACAATTTTGGCATTCAGATTAATCACTGAAGATTTAAGATTTAAGAAGAAAGACTTTTTTTTTTCCACATTACTGCTGCACAGCCTTCTTCTTTCACCGAGCAGATTCCTTCATCTTAGTTTTTGGTGGGGTTTTTTTTGGACAAGTGCCATTTCTGTAGGAAGAGAAGTAGTTAGTCTGCAAATGATGGGTCTGAAACATCAGAGATTGATGTTTTAAGATACACAGCTCAATGTTAAACACGTTTCAAGTGTAGACTGTGTGTATGTGTTCTGCCGAGACTGCTCTGCAAATTAAAGGGCCTTCAGCTATGTCATTATATATACATGAGTCAGATCACAACAGACAGACAGGCCCTGCCCAGCCTTACTGGACTGTAAACAAAAAGATTTTGTAGATGGGACGTGATTGACATGAACTTCTCACTCTTTTTTTTTTTTTAATTTGGTGTTTAAGTGTCTTAGAAGAAAATAAACTAATAAACTGACAGTACTGTGTCTGATTAAACATGTTCAAGTCAGTTTACCAGCTGTGAGCGGGTGACTCAAATATAAACACTGCAGGAAATTCTGCAGCTGAAAACCAAAGTCTAAGAAGAGATTTAGGTCGACGAAGTGCTACAAGAGCTAAAGAGAAAAACAAAAACATCCAAGCAAAATATGAGCACAGAATAAGTGATGACAGCAAACAGAAAAATTAGATTGAAACAAATATATAACAATGCAATGACAGAAGATGGAGAGAGTATAAAGAAATATACAAACTGTACCTGATGTATAAATAAAAGCCTTGCGCTCAAACTGAAAGCCTACTGAAACCGAATCATCACAATGAGCTCTAACCCTTCCCTCGGGGAACAGCTGAATTCTTTTTTTGTGTCACAGATAAAACAATCTCAGGAAAACATCCTGAAACTGTGGGTAATCTTACGACCAGCAGGGACTTACCACATATGGAGCTTTGGAGAACTGATTGTCAGGCTGACTCGACTGAAAGGACCAGGTCACCGAGGTGTGGCTACTGACCACTTCGCTGGACTTGAAGGTGCATCGAAGGACCCCCGTGGTGCCGTTCTGTAACGTTACCTCAGAATCGGCATGTATGTCGATTGCAGACGTGGGTTTTGTGACTGTAAGGACACATCAGCAGGGGTTCAGACCAAAAAACACCACAAGGGGCAGCACAGGATCAGCAGTGGGACAAAGAAATACAATCCAGGAAGTCCAGTTTAATATATTATGGTGATCAGAGCCTCTCTCATTCTGTGTGTGAATAAGGATAGTGATTTATTAAAACCTGACGCTACTGTTTATTCAATACTTCTGTTTTACACCATTTCACATTTCTACAGCTCCACAGTTGAATCAGTGCAGCGATCGCTTTGAAGTCTCTTTGAGCTGCTTTTCAGCTTTTCTGTGTGTTACCAGTTTTGTGTTCATAACACTAAAAAGGAAGGTCCTGTGTGTCCTCTAGGATAGAGATTTGTGTCAGTGTGTGGGTCTCTGAGGTTTCTGTTAACTGATAATTAGGCTGACAGTGAGTGACTGAGTAACACACTGCATTACTTTAAACAAAAATTGAGTAATGTGCAATACATTTTTCCTTCAGTAACTACTCTAACATAGTCTATAATACCTTCCCAGCAACAAAACCTGGATGCAATCCAAAACACCAAAGAACAATTGCTCTGGAAGAGCAAACTGAAAATATTCAGTTTACAGTAATAAAGGAGAATATCTGCCTGTAATGTGACAAAAATTACTTCATCAATCAATTATCAGCTGAGATGCTATTTTGTGCCAATTGCTAGTCATAAGTTTTCAGTCTCAGGATGTCCTGGAGGTATTCAGCCTTAAAATTATATCAGTATATTTCAAGGAAATTTGCACTAACTGCATTTCTGATGATATAGGGAAGAAAACATATAATACTGAGCACAAAAATACAATACTTATTGGTGATCACACATTGTAGGAAGCATGAAGGGCATTTTCCATTCTTTTTTTTTCCCCCAATGAACTTCTGCCACCGATGACAGACATAATTTGAAGTATGAATCTACTGCCACAAAGTGCCAGCGGCAGCAGCGTAATAGACCAACAGTACTGACAGACCTAGCCCAGGTAGTTTTCCCTGGGACGTTTCAGCAGAAGTATAACATAACTGCTTAACACTAACTTTACCTTGCAACTCTTCAGCAACCTGCACAATTTACTCCCATAAAGTGCGCAAAAACAATTAAATGCAACTCCAGCACGCTATCCAGACACTTTGCCTTAACTTGTCTTAATGTTGTGAGCATGAGTGAACATGATACTTGTATACCATGTAAAAACTAAAACTGGTATTACTGCAGATAATATGATACAACACAGCTTTACACAAGGTAATAATTATCAAAAAGGATGGACCAATCTGTCAGCCAAACATCTGTATCAGTCAACTTTCATAAATTTGCAGACCTGAATTTGTGTTCAGTTGAAGGTAGTTGAATGAAGAGCTGAAATACAGTTAGGACACTATTGAGATTTCTTTGTTTCCATCACAAAAACAGCACAACAACAAACCAAACATGTATCAGCTCAGAATTTCTCAACTGGTGCATCCTTATTAATTTTTCATTTCACTAAATTATTCAAGTGTCCCTAATTAAGGAGATTGAATCCAAACACTGCTCTTGTAGTAGTAACTTCTATTGTAAACATGCCCCAAAATCATAAATTACAGTATAACACATTCATTCCACTGATCTTTGAACCTTTTAAACTTCCTCAGTCTTGCAGTCCTGCAGAGCTCTATGTTATTTTAGTACTTATCGCCTGGTCTAAGATGGCCTGTGTGGGAAAAACATGCATGCATGAGTCGCACAGTGCAAAATAAACAACTGAAGTGAGATCAGAGCCAGTGAGACGTGCCTGACACAGATTTTAGTCTGACTTCAGTTTATGAGGGATGAGGACAAGCACAGTACTTTAGCCAGCCACCTGTAAGATTCTTCAAACAATTTTAATGTAAATGTAAAATGGATCGGTATCTTTAAAGCTCTTTGCTCCTCATTTATCCCCTCATCCATTTCGCATTTGATGGATGCATCGAAGGCAACTTGGGGTTTGGTATCGTGGATAGTGGAGCACGTACCATGGAGCAACACGGGCAGGCTTTCTCTGTGTTAGCTGGCTTGGAAATAACCTCACAGGTATCATAATGCTGATTATCAGCTGTCTCTGCTAAACCACACTTCCTGCTTCAGGCGCTGCACAGGGTTTCATAAAAGAGGGCGTCTGACGCGTCATTTCACTCTTCTGTCGCACAAAATGGACCGACTGAGTGATGCCTGCTTCAGTCAGACATTATCAGAGGAAAAGGTGACAAAGATATATATAAAGAAGATAAAATTACTGAAGCTTTATTGATCTATTGAATTTTGGTGATCAATTTTCTGAATTTTTTTTTGTTGTAATTTCAGCAGCGTAACACAGAACTGGGAGCACAGTGGGACCAAAAAAAAAAGAAGAAAAAACTCACATTTAAACATTCTCTGAATCACAAACCGAATGGATGCACTGCTGTAACCTTCCAGCAATGTGAATCAAAAATGCAAACTCAATGAACCACTCAGGAATACATTTTTTACCACACGACCAACGGCTGCCAGATTGTTACCAGCCGGTCTCTATACCTGATTGGCTGAGACCAGTGAACTCTTGTATAGGGAAAGAAAACGTTTTTCTGGCATTCACAACATGATTATTAGTGTAAATTGTGAAAATGTGGCACCTAGGGTCAATTTTAAACTGGTACAGCTTCAGACCAGATTAGACTTATCAGCTTAAGTTAACATGGAAATCTGAGT
>VUQJ01011728.1:18881-36169 GCA_015108635.1 Andinoacara biseriatus
CTGAGTTACAAGGAGCCACCTTCATGGCACTGAAAACCTGCTGTATCGGGTAAAGTGATATCTGATCTGTTCTTGTAGCTGAGAGAACAAAAAACTAAAGTGAACCCTGGCAGCCTTAAACACAAAATCAGTGCCATTTTTGACAACTATATTTTCTTGTGATTTTATTACTTTGCAGAGGTGACTACAACTAATACTGCACACTGGAGACAAATGAATACAGTAAATGTTCCATAGAGGGCTGTGTTGATAAAATGTCAAACACTGGCTGCACAGTTTATTAAGAGCCTGTCCATAGCAGCTATGAGTGGGAAAGGTTTGACAGGAGATTCATCTTTATGCCACCCTGAAAGGCCTTCATGCAACTATAAGCATATAAATCAAGCCTCTCAAGTATCAGCAAACAGAGACACGTGATTCCACAGCTTTCCCTGCAATCAGAGGATCTAAGAGGCTGAGTATAAAAGCAACAGAACAATAAGTAGCCTCTGCCTCCTGCAAAATTTTGATCCAAGTCTGTTTAATGAACAGCAAGAGGTTTAGACTCGGGGGGAAACAAAACACTTCAAAAACAAAAGCAACTCTTACAGCAGTTCACAGATATCGGCTGGAGACAATTTCACAATAATTTATTTTTTTTAAAAAAAAGAACTGTAACATGCCATCAGTCTGGGATTCAAAGCAGAACACTGTTTCACTTCTCTAAACTTCAGAATATGGCTACTTTTTTTTTTTTTTTAAAGGCAAAGATTATCTGGGTTTATAAAAACATGTCTGACTGTTGCTTTCAAGATCCCATTTCACATAAACATCCGCTTCACAATCAAATAAGAAAGGAACCATCAACTACTCCATTGACTATCTTCCAATTTCACGCACACCCTTCCCTAAAATGCCAGATCATATTCAGCCTGTAGAAGCAGAGTGATTCATCAATGCTGTACATGTGACTTGAAAACAGTTGGATAATGCAGAAGATGGCCCGTTTGAGCTGAGAAATTTAAAAAGGTTGCCATTCATCATCTGCAGATCACATTTCCTGTGCTTTAACACAAGGTTCGATTTTAGGTGCTGTGTTATTTTATATGCGCTTGGTCAAACTTTATGAACCTAGAACTTGTTACCTTCTCATGAGACCTGAAAATCCTAAAAGCTGCTGTTTTAAACTGTCTCAGTAATGCTGGATGGCAGAAAAATTCTCTTCAGCTTAATACCATAAAACTTAAAATCCTATTGTTCACTCACACAAACCTTATTAAACCATTGTTTTATTGATTATTAACAGCTCTTTTTACATTCCCTTTTAAACATACCATGGTCCAGCCTTATTTAAAGAAACCAATTCCTAATCTTTCCGTTCTTAACAACTTCAGACCTTCTGAATCCCCAGTTTTATCAAAAGCTTCAGAATAAGTGGTTTCCACAACTTTTAGCTTTTATGTTTCAAATTAACAGCTTTTAACATTTTCAGTCACGTTTTAGAGCTTTCTGCCCTCCTCAAGGTCAAGATAACCTTCTTTAACAGTTAAAGGGAAGATAGTGCCATTTTAGTTTGTTTTTTTGTTTTGATTTTAAGACATAAGCACAGCTTTTGACACAACAGATAGGATTTTAATCAATGAGTCAGCATCAGGGGCATAGCACTTGGTTTCAATCTTTTATAAAGAAACTTTTTGGAAAAGTTGGTCATATTTTAGTTGGTCATATTTTATGAACCCCTAACTACTTCTTTCACTGGGATGCCAACAACATACAGATATACCGATGAGACTTATTGATCCCTGTCTCAAGCTGGCACACAATCCTCATGTTCTTAACAGTTTTTGGCCAATTGCTAAACTCTCACGCAGTCACAAGTTCAGAAAAAGTGGTTTCATTACATTTCAGCCTTTATGTGTCTAAATGGCAGCTCTGAGAAATTTCACTCAGGTTTTAGAGCTCTACAGCTAAAAGGGGAGTTTCATTCTTTAAGACATAAGCACAGTTTTTGATACAACAGAGCACACACTTTTAGCATTAATGGACAATGTACTTGGTTGATTTCATTCATCTCTTTTAGAAAGAACCTTTTCAGTAGGAATACACAACTTCCCATTATCTACAGCTCACATTACCTGTGGTGTACCACAAGATGCAATTTTAGGTCCTATGGTATTTTCCATTTAAATGCTTCCACTTGGTCAAGTTTTAATAAGTTTCATTGCTACACCGACATCACAGATGTACTGTCCCGTGAGACAGTAAAAGCTGCTGTTTTTAAATGTCTTGTCATGTTAAATGTTGGAGGGTGCATAACTTTCAAATTATTATCACAAAATCTATTGTTCAGTCCTAAAAGATGTAATAACATCACTCTCAGCTCCTTGTAGATTACGCTCCAAAGTAGTTTGGTGTTGCTCTCTCCAAATAAGAATGATCTTGAGAATAACCAATACTATCCACATCAGACCTGGAGAAGGTACAACATTTCTCAAAGATCAACTACTACAGCTTCCACCTCTCTGGTATAATTGTGTGAACTGTCTTAAGATATGCCAGTGCTAGAGTCCTAATTCTTGTGTGGAACCTGGCTGTGAATGCTCCTAGTCCATGTTTGCAGAAATCACCAGAAGAGTAAAAAGGTGCTCTTTTGCGGACTACTTTCAACATTTTCCTTACACACACAGTTAAAACTATCTAATTAAAACAAAATGTCTGCAAATATAATTTTTGCAAATGTCCAAGATATCAGAAATCAGATAACCCAAAGATCAGTCTATTACTTATAACCAGCAAATCTTGAGTTGGACTTTAAAGACTTTAGTGCTTTAGATAAGGCATTTTTCACTGCAGCATAAAGTGTGTTTTTGACTTCTTAAGATGCATACTATGAGCTGCAAAATATATAGCACATCATAGCAGTAATGTAAAGTGAAAATAAATAAATTCATGCATTACTGTGTGACCAAACTGTGTGCTTAGGAAGGGCGCGTATATCCTTTGCATGAGTAGCTAAGTGGGTTCTTGGTCATTTCAATCCGTGCCTCTCACTAACAGCTGCAATAACACGTAGTTACAACTCGAAGCCACTATTGTGCTTCCTGCCAAAAATACTGACGTAAATCTGGTTATCTAAAGCCAAATTCTGCGCACACACAAAAAATCATGCCCCTGCCGTTGTGATGCTACGTGTACCATTAAATCCACTATGTTTACTTCGTTATCTGGGTCAGGAAAGGGTTAGGAACGGACGAGGAAATGAGATGTTATCGCGGGGGTTGGAGGCTGCGTTTAGTCCACTTGTATTTAAATATACTATGCTGTTAGATTATGTAAAAAAAAGGGATTTGTTTGCTACCTCCATTAGTACACGACAACCCTTGGTGACACGTAAATACCGTTGGGACACACGCCTAACAAACACACCATTCAGAAATCGGCGATTTAACGGTTCTTTGCTTTAATCTTGGTTACGCGAATGACAGCGCACGCTTTTGAATATTTTCCGTTTTAATAGAAAATTTAAATCAACTCAGCATTTGTCTTAAACACCCAGCGACTCTTATTTCAGCTAAACAGCTGGTTAGCATTGCGACTTTCCACAGCTGGACCCACCTTCACTTTTCCGCAGGACGACGCGGCCAGGGGCGGCAGCCACCGTCCTGTACCAGACTCCATTCAGATTTTAGTGAATTTCACAGATTGAAATTTCTCTAACACTGTGTCTCACATAAGGTCCCTGTAAAATATTTCCGGGTGTGTTAAACATCGTCTCTCGCTATGAGGCTGAACAAAGATGTGTTAACTCTTAAAGGATTGGGAATAGAGGTGTAAACGCTGCTAGCCTGCTAACCTGAGCTCCCACCTAAATAATGAACTCAAATTCAAATGTTTACAAATGCAAATTTAACCCAAGCTGGGCTTCAACACTCACCTAACACAACACAAAGCATAAATCCAGTAAATAATATACGCTTGCGAATCGTATTTGGCCATTTGGACTCCATTATGTGGTTGTAAACAGGAGTAGCTCCTCCGTTTTTTTTTCTCCACCCTCCACTGTCCAAGTCGTTTCTTCTTCTTCTCTGCAGGTACAGACAAATATGGGTGCGGCTGCTGCTGCCCCCACAGGACGACCAGTGAACTTCCACCAAAAGGCAGGAAACAAAAGAATTATTTCGTCCCACCCGGTGCTCTCAGTATCTGCTGTATTTTAAACCTTAGTATCTTTAGCGAAGCCATGCAGAACTAAGGATCCGAAAGAGTGGAGGAAGGTGCACACAAGTTGACAGTAGCTTATGCAGAATCTTGTCTGAACAAGACAAGATACTGCAAGGTGGTGTCAGGGGAGAATGTAGCTGGGCATCCTACAGTCTGTAGGATGACTTTGGAATTCAAGAAGAGGAAACAAATGAGGGCAGAGGCGAGGATTAAATGGCGGAAGTTGAAGAAGGAAGAATATTGTGCAGAGTTCAGGAAGGAGTCGAGACTGGCTCTGGGTGGTAGGGAAGAGCTTCCAGATGACTGGGAAATACAGCTGAAACTGCCAAGAACATGTGCAGTGTGTCCTCTGGACAGAGGAAAGAAGACAAGGACGCATGTAGATTCTCACCTAGTGGAAACACAATTTATTGTCAGTACTGATTTGTTTGTTCATTTTGAGGTTTTGAAATTTCAAACATCTGCTACAAAAACACATTGTCCTTTAGTGACAAAGGTAGGAGGTAGTCTGGCATTGTAATACACTTAATAATAATATAATAATAAACTGTAACTATGCACCCTGATCACAGGAAGGCCACAAAATAGTGTATTTTATTTATCGGTTTATCAGTTCCATGTTCTCAGTACTTGCACATGTATGAATGAATGGGAGATTGATAGAATTGCTTCTATAATTGGTTGATTTAGTCATTTATGTTTGTAATTACCAATTTATCTAATACATGTGCTTTGTGAGTACTAATTAAGTTTATTCTAATAATCTATGTATTGATGATGAAGTGGTGCATGTGTGATTTTCATGCTTATTTTTCATGCTTGCCTTCAAGACAGATGAGTCAGCTGACAGTTACGGTGTGTTGAGAATGGCCTGAGAACTACAGTCTGACACGGTGGTGCAAAAAGCAATTAGACTCAATCTTGTACTTAAGTCAGCAGGGCCTGTGATATGATGGAGTACAGTCTGCACACGCTGAAGCAGAGAGGGGAAAATCGTGAATCTCTCTCAACTAACAGCTCAAATCTTTCAAAAAGAGGATGGGTTACCATGCACTCTATTTTAATCATCTTTATAAAATGTGCATGCAGTAGTTTGGTTGAAAAAACTTATTACTACACTTTATTACAATCCCTCCTGTGATGGTGGGATGAAGAGCTCCAGCTGCTCATAAATATATACTAAAATGAGGAATCATTTCTCCAGGACATGAATGCAACGCAATGCATAAAAGCAAGGACAGTAAAATGAAGAAAGGCTTATAATATCATATGAATGATGGCAAGATATCTGCATTTTAATGGAAAAGAACAAAATCGTGTGCATGGATGGAATTCTTCTGGAAAATCTGAAACGGTATGAAGGCATACTATGATACCCTGAGTGTTGGAGGAACTGCGCCTCTCAAACTGCGAGCCGTATCACATCTTCTGGGAATGTCCACACATACTGTGTCACTGGAAAGAAATACTATCGGTATTCCTTCCTGCCAGAGTCCAAAGAAATGCATGCTAGGTTCATTATTGTGTTAGTGATTGTCTGCCTCTTTGTGTTAGGCCTCCAATAGGTCAGTGACTTGCCCAGTGGTCATCAGAAGATTGTTATACTGTGGTCATAAGGGGATGAACGTGGTCAGCAACAATACTCAGGTAGGCTGTGGTGTTTGCTCAGTTGATACCAAAGGAACCCAAAGTGTGCCAAGAAAATATCATCCACACTATTACACCACCAGCAGCCTGAGCAGGATGGATCCATGCTTTCATGTTTTATACACTGGTGTGGTCTTCTGCTGCGGTCTTCTGCTGCTGTAGCCCGTCTGATTCGAGGTTTGACACATTGTGCATTCAGAGATGCTCTTCTGCAAACCTCAGTTATAACAAGTGGTATTTGAATCAGTCTGTGAAGCAGTCTGACCATTCTCACCTGCCATCATCAAGGCGTTTTCATCAACAAAACTGCAGCTCGCTGGACACTTCCTCTTTTCAGACCATCATCTGTAAACCCAAGACATGGTTTGTAGGAAAATCCCAGTAGATCAGCAGTCTCTGAAACACTCAGACCATCTGCCACCAACAGCCATGCAACGTTTAAAGTCATTTAAATCAACTTTCTTCCTTTTTCCAGATCTACATGCATTAATGCATTGAGTTCCTGAGGTGTACTTGGCCAATTAGATACTTGTGTTAACAAGGACTTAAATAGGTGTATATAACACAGTGGCCAGTATTGATCTTACTAAAAGACAAATGTTGCACCCACTGTAAGTAACTGGATGGAGGTACAAGGTTCATTCGTTTTTAAACTTAAACATGGGTACACGTTATCAACCCAATACCAGACTTGAGGGAACTTAATTTTTTTCCCTATTTCTTTTCATTTATTTATTTCACTTATACACAAAAGTATGCGTGGCGTAATGAGGGGATTTTCTTATTGTTTTCGGCAGAGAAACTGTGAACCAACTTAAACTAAACCACGAGTTAACATTTTAGGTGCAAAGCCTCGTCTCTTTTTTTCCTGTTCTCCCACAATTTGCAACTCTCTAAAAATCTGAAACATGTTAACATTACGAGAGGGAGAAAAATTGACAAATCCCGTCAACATCTCAACTTTTATTAGAATCCACCAGCCAGCTGAGGCCTCTCTGTGTAGCCTGCATGTTCTCCATGTGCTTGTGTGGTCCCAAAGATGTGTGTGATAGGTTAACTGGTGATTCTTAGCTGTAGGTGGTTGTCTGTCTCTCTGGAGTTAGTCCTAAAAACTGGTGAGCTGTCCAGAGCGTACCTCGTCTTTCACTCCATGACAGCTCTGATAGGTTATCCCTTAATTGGATAAGTAGAAGAAAATGGATGGATGGATGGCTCTTTAGAATTCTTGAAAAGGTGCACAACGGCATGGACACATGTTACAGAGGACACTGAATTGTCCCAAAACCTGTCTGTAACAAATCAACATTTTGGGTCAGGTTACACTTGACAAATTTGTGGACTGTGTCTGAGATGAGACGTGTTTGGGGATGTCCCTCCAGGCTGCTTTCAAAGAGGAAACTGAAGACGCGCAGTTTAAATTTGGGAGCACACTTTCTGGCAGTTTACTCCTGAAAGGCATTTGAAGTGTTCGCACTTTGTCGTTGACATCAAAATCACGCCCTTTACGCAGCAACTGTCACTCGACTTCTCACCGTCTTCTGTCAGTTTTCATGAATGCAGCACGATGAATGTCTTCCAGCAGCGGCTGTCAGAAAGTGGTGGCAAATATACCCGTGTGTGAAAAGCACAACCGCTAACAAGACACATGATACATCCACACTGACACCTAAAACACATCCTGCTTTTCCTCTGTTTTGATTCTAATGGGGATAATTTACAAAATTAACATCAAGTGGTCTTCAATAAGACTTGAAACCAATGACTGAAACCGTAAACAGGAAAGTGTTTACTGAGGTCACAGATGAGAAGGACTGAAAATTTGTTTTCCAACTGACACTTAGAAAAGTGCAGCACAAGCCAGAAATGCTAAAAGCAAGTAGAAGTTGCTCCTTTTAAAATGTGGAGGTTGCAGCAGTAAGGCACAACTTTTATTTTGAAGGTAAAAGTTTGACTAAATCGATCGCAAAGAGGTTTTTGGTGCCGCACCCTCTCTGGTTTGGTGCTCACCATGAACAGCGGCAGCATCTCCATTTAGTTATTCCTGTTTTTACTAACTTTACCCAATTACACATCACCCACAGGTCACTGACGCTTGGCCTCTGGTGCACTGAAGTTCTTAGAGAGAAAGACCCCGACACTTAAAGGTGACTTAATTTAATTAGTAGCTTTAGAGACAACAGAATCCTCGTAGTGATGAATGAACCGTTTCTTTACACTTTAGAAAAATCAGCCATTAGACAGGAAATTCTCTCCTCGTGGAGACCACAGGCCTGCGGGCAATCGTTCATCATAATTTAAAAAGCCCACTATAATTTAAGATCTTCAGATGTACATTGAGAAAGTCAAAAAGGAAAACAATAATAGGAGAAAAAGTGTGTGTTAAAAGCCATTATTGTCCCGTTTTAATTCTGTAATTTCCCACCTCACCTAAACATCCTTTCACCTGAATTGACCTGAATTAACTAGTGTTTTTTAACACATTGAAAAACAAAACACAACTTTGAACGTGACTAATGTTTCTTCACTGTATTTCTGCAGCTTTAAAAACAAAAGGCGTCTTTTAGACACTAAGAGCAACAAACAGAGGGTGCTGAAGACGTGGAGGGTATTGCTCGCATTCCGTTACGGTGCTTAATTTATAATCCAAGTTAAATCATGTGCAAGTATTGTCCATCCTTCATCGTGTTGTTGTCGTCACAGGGTTAAAAATGACCAGAAGAGGGTGGAAATGTCACAGAAAAACAGCAAGAAAATCTGGAGGGGAAATTAAATTAAAAAAAACAAAACCAAAAAAAAAACACGCGCACACACACACACACTCACACACACACACAAAAGAACAAGCAAGAGGAGTGAAGAAGCGATTAACAACCATTCTGAGGACAGGAGGAGGAAAATATATGCATCCAATTGTTTGCTATTGACCTGGAAAGAGAAGCTGCAGATGAAAAGTGCTTTAGAGGACGACAAACCTTTTTGGTTGCGCTAATACAGACAGTCGTATCTACAGTAGAAACAAGACCCAGACAGACCCACAGGGAGAAGGGACCTGCGCTCCCTCCGTCCACATTTAGTTATTTACATTTCATTTTTTAGTAGTGTTCTTCTTCATTATTCTATCTGCGGTGTGTTCAGAGACTTCTAATGTACACAAAAGGCCATGAGCTCCTCATGCCACGTCTGTCCTTGTCCCTCCGAACTCTTCCGGGGTGGTTATGGGGAGGGGGAGGAGGAGGAGGAGGAGGATAGAGGAAGGGTCAGGTAACATGTTACTGGGCCGGTGAAAGAGAAAGAAGGGGAATAAAAGTGAAGGCAGTCTTCATTCAGTGGTATCATGTGTCAGGAAGCTGATTGATGTCAGACAAGTTGGTGTCATTGAGGATTACTTTGATTCGATCCAAGGAGTCCGCCTGTCGTATTCGCTCCAGCTGTACCTGCAGACACAAAGAAACATCGATTAATTCATTAATTGTTGAAATATAGGGTGGGGGAGTTTGACTTAAAAAAAAATGCAGACAAGTTTATTTTCTTTTTATACTTTTCCATATTTTATTTTAATTTCTTTATAACACAATTATATAAAACATTTTCTTCAAAAAAAAAAAAAGTTTATTTTTATTTTTTTACACTTTCATAATTCCTTATTTTAGAGGTTTATTAGTATTGTGACCTTTTGTATGCAAGTATGGTGTTTTTTTTACTTGCTTAGTCCCTTCTCATTTTCAGGATGTCATTTAATGCGTGGATCATTTATGCACAAGGAAATTTTTTTGTGGTGGACGCTGATGTTACGCTTAATTGGACAGGACAGCGGAGAGCGCACAGGAAAATACCTGACATGAACAAGTTATTTTCACCCAATTGGCGCTCACTGGATATTTTCTTTTTTTCAGACATTTCTCTGTAAACCTGAGAGATGGCAGCTAAATAGGAATACCTAATAAAGTGGCAAGTTAGTGTGTATTTCAGTAATCTCAATATTTTGAGCGAGTGTGTAATTTGTTGTTCAAAACATTACGGAGTCACCAGTTTATCTTTATTTTGCTGTTAAATTGACAGTAACATGACTCAAACATTCCTTCATTTTGTTTTTATCCCAATTTTACTGAATTCAAGACATTTATTTTATTAGAAGTAACGAAGAAGTTTGTGTTCATTAAATTTGGGTTTTGTTTTTTAAAGTTTTGCATAAAAATGATTAAAAACCATGATCAATCAAATGAGAACATTTTAAAATATCCGTCATAGGCAAAGGCATAACAAAAACAGATTGTTTAGCGTACGACTTCCAAGACAAATTTCCCAGTGTGGACATTAAAGTATACATCTAATCTAATCTAAAAACAAACAGTCATCATTATTCCTGAACAAAATAAACTGGTGCCATAAATTTAACTGCTAAAACAGCAAGGTTGTTTGATGGTTAAATGTGTGACACAGTGACTCTTATTATTACTTTGCATGTAATCTTAAAACTGGTTAAAAAGTAGCCAATCCTGCCATCATACCCACCGCTTTTTGACTGTCCAATGTTCCTTCTGCTCCATAGTGTAATAAAGTTTTATGGTTTTATACTTCTAAACGACTAAAGATTTGCCTTTACTGGCATGCTACTTCCTTCAGGTTTCTCTGCCCTCCTGTAGCAACACCTAAATGTGGTTTATTTTTTAATGTTGCATTGTTTAATGACTCATTTTACATCCTGGGAAAACATCTGGAAATTAGCCATTTGGAATATTTACAGTGGTGTTACAGTTCTGATAATGCAGCATCCCGTAGCATGTAGCAGACTGCTGGTTGCGGCCACAGCTACAGTCGCTGCTCCCTCAGTTGTGGCTGCTCTGGCTCAAATCTGCACCCGCTGTGTTTAGACAGATAAGTCGAGCAGCTAACTCTCGAGCTCTGTGGCTGACCACAGCCGTGACAGACTGCAGATCTGATAGCGACTGCAGCCAGATGATGACAGCCGTCCCTGCCACTGTGGCCGCTTTGTTTATCGTGAATCTGGCTGTGACACGCTGACTACATGCAGCAGTTGTGCATCTCTGTGCAGCAATGACAGTGCTGTACTGGATTGTTCTTTTTCAAGGATGGAAGGACTGTATAGCACACATCTTTAATGACTAAACAACAAAAATTGGTTGCACAAGTTTGATTTTATTTTGGATTTCCTCTGATACACAGAGGACCAAAAAGTATAAATATAGATTTAAATATATACATACACTCATGATTTTTTAAATAAGTGGTCCCAAAGGTTCTACAATGTCTTAATTTGGCAAGATCAAGGCCTACTAACTTCTCATTAGTGAAAATCACTGAATACAACTGGTAGTTTCTCTTTGCAGACATAAAAATAATTTTTTTTGACAGCACTCCCTGGATTGACGATACTCAGAACAAATCGAAAGTCCAAGTAACTCAGTGAAAATCTAAGAAAGAGAATTCTAGAGTTACACAAGTTACACAAGTTAGGAAGGTCTCTTTGAGTCAGTTCAAACAACTGTATGCGAGTACAAGTTATTCTGATATTTCACCTCTTTGGGACTTCTTCTAGGCTTCGGCAAACTGTTCCCCTCAGATGAGAGGAAGTTGGTTAAGAGCAACCCAGCAACCACCAAGGCTCAAGCCTGCCATAAACTGAAAACTGCTGCAACGCCAGCACACTATTCTTGAACTAATCTGAAGGCCACACGAAGTTTGGAGGTCTGTGGCAACTGACACTGCAGAAAGTTGGCGACCTCGGTGCAGTATGTGCGTCAGCATCCACTGACACTGCTCTGTGATTTTACGTGGTCAACCACTTTTTGGTTTAGTTGCTGTTGTTCCCAATCACTTCCACTTTGTTATAATACCAGTTGACTGTGGAATATTTAGTAGTGAGGAAATTTTACAACTGGACTTGTTGCTCAGGTGGCATCCTATCACGGTGCCACGCTGGAATTCACTGAGCTGCTGAGAGCGACCCATTCTTTCACAAATTGTTTGCAGGAGCAGTCTGTATGCCGAGGTGCTTGGTTTATACACATGTGGCCATGGAAGTGATTGGAACGCCTGAATTTAATGTTTGGATGGGTGAGTGAATACTTTTGGGAATATAGTGCACCTGAGCATGTATTTTGACCCTGTATGAATTAGAGAAAATCCAAAACAAATTCAAACTTGAGTGCCTAAGTCTTGTTTTTCAAAATCATTAAAGATGTATGCTGTGCAATCATTCAACCCTAGAAAATGAAGAGCTCAAATAAATCATTAACAGCAAACAAATTATCATGACATTCATGCCCAAGATGAGTGGATGCAAACTTCTGACCACAACTGTATGCGACATTTTGCATGACATACTTATGTCTAATGTGTTGGGAGTGTTGTAATCCACTGAATTACATCCCTTTGACTGCTTGTGTTTCTGTGCAGAAGCACAATTTAAAAAATGTAAACAACCTACCTGAATTAAAGGAAACATTCAGAATTCAAATCAGCTGAATTGTATCGCTTTTTTGATTAAAAAATTATCAGCCATTTAAAGGGAATGATAGCTTGATCATGTTTCTTTCCAAAGTAACAACACTATCAGTGCATCATACAACACTGATGCTATTAACCTGTGCAGATAATTTTTACCACCAACCGGTGACCCTTTCAGTGTTAGGTTGTCTTTGCTAAACAAACACATTTTCAGAAACTAGAAGATCCTTTCAAACGAGTCCTGTCAAGAAAAAGACGTGTTGCTTCCACTTTCATGTCTCTGTTGGATTATGGCAGTGTTATTTATATGCATGGATGTTCACAATGCTCAGACATGCTGGATCCTGTCTAGTACAGGTGTGGGCAAACTACGCCCCGGGGGCCACACCCAGCCCGTTGGGTCTTTTTAATCCGGCCCACCAAAGATTTGTACAGAATTGCCCAAATCAAATCATATCATAAATATGACTGATGTTGAGGATTCTGAGAATTGCTACAAGAAACACCAGACTTCGATGCACTGGCAAAAACAACACTATTCCCACTAAAAGTAAATGTAAGTATTAACACTGTAATGCCTTTTTTATGTTTGTTTGATATGTATGCATCTGGTGCTGGCCCAGCCAATCTGTCTAATTTAAAGAAGTCAAAGTGGCCCCAGAGCCAAAGGGTTTGCCCACCCCTGGTCTAGCATCACAATCCTTAAGACCCTGCTGTTCTTATTTGGTCTGCTACCACGTTACCTGCTCAGCTACATTCATCACAAAAATATGGATAGGTATTGTCTTCAGCTCCAACACGTCTTCCTTCAGCTTCAAATTCAGCTAAATCTTTAGAAGCTGGTCTCACTACATGAATTGAAGATGATTTTAAATTTTAAGAGAGATTTTTAATTCATGAGTCTCAAATTAAAAACCAATGCTGCATACCTCACTCAAGGTTAAAAATTCCCTCCACCCCCTGCATTAATCAATTCCCCGAATCGACGGCTATGTAGATCCAGATTCGTTTGTCGTCTATTTTCTTAAGATCATAATTTCATCATGTTTTGTTTATTATTTGTGATGCTATGGCATTCAATGTCTTTTCTCTCCAGTTTCTATTTCCAATTTCTCACACTGGCAAAGAATCCTTCCAAAAATTCCCGGAGCTGGATCTGGATGATCTCAAAAACTGAGTAACTTCTAATTTGGACTAAACTCCACCTCTGGCTAAAATTTCAATCCATAATTTGATGAGTAATTCTGCTGAAAACAAACAAAAGGACCTAAACCCATCAAATAATGTTTCTGGAATAAAGCTTTGTACACTCTCGCATTTTAGCCTTACAGTTTTTCTGGTTTGTTGAAGGTTAACCCAACAACTCTAATTGGCTCATTGTTGACCTGGTGGATATGAACAGGTTAAATAGAGAATCTCTGCTTACCTGAAGGGTCTGAGAAAGTTTGACAAAGTCCTTCTGAACCTGCTCGCTGACGTCCAGCTCGGTTTGCAGCCGCTGGGCTTTGTCCCTCTCATCGAGGACCTGATTTTCTAGTGCAATCTACAAGGACGGACACACACACACACACACACACACACACACACACACACACACAGGTTTGTTCAGAAAGGATAAATGGAACCTGTGATTAAAACAAAGAACAGAACTGAAACAGAATCTTCACAGAAACACATTTACTGACTAATTTCACAGGTTTAACTCTGCTTTACTGCAGTTTACCAGTAGCTGGATGTAGTCATCTCATATACAGCCCCCTTTATTTTACATCAAACATAGACTGGGCCTCATAAAGCGTTCAGTAAATGACACTCTGAGGGTGAGATTATGCTGCTAGTGGTTTAGATGCTGAATAATCTGTTAGATCCTGACAAACAGAGTAAAATCCCACAACAGTAGGGTGAGATGTGATGATATTACTGATCAAGTTAAAGTGAATTTTTGGACAGAGCTCGGTGTGGTGGATCAGCAGATAAATGTGTGCAGCAAAACACGGACCTTTGCAGTGGTGAGCTCTTTAAGCTGCTGCTCCAGGCTGATCCTCAGGCCCTGGAGGCTCTCCAGTGTCTCAGTCTTCTTGGCCAGACTGCTCTCCAACTGCATAAACGAGGTACGGCACACATAAATAATCACATCTGATAGTCAACAAATGAATAAAGGCTTGTTTTTGCAATAAGAAATGCAGAAAAAACATTGAGGCAGAGTTTATGAACCATGGCAGAATAAATAATGAGCATCACAGGGTTCATTCACTGATTCTTGGCCACTGTAAATAACATTTGACCATTTTAAATATTCCTCCTCCTTGTGTAATCATGACTGCACAGATATAATACAGACTGAAACATTTGTCTGGGTAATCATTTCATTAAATGTAAAACCCCATTTGTCACCTACAGACTCGAGTGTCCCAGCTACAAAGCTTTTTTTTTTTTTTTAAATTAGAAAAACAAAAAGATGTTTGCAGGATAAGACGGCCTGCCATACACACAGGCCATGGCTGGACACCACCCGTAACACACCCGTAACCGACTGTGTTTTTATCAATTACAGGCCACTAAATATTCTGGCTTAAATGGTGACTTTTTAATGAGCCTTGATTGTTCTTTGAGATGCATTCATGTTGCATGTGGTTAGTGCTGATGTATTTGACGACTATAGAGGGTTTCAGGTGTTGATACCCTTTTGTTCTCCTAGTCCAGCTGATCTGGGTTTTAGGGATTCCTGAACCCCTAGAAAAGAGCTGCTGTTTCCATGACATCTGTTTAACTCCCCAATCATGGCATGTTTTTAAATTTAATTATGACCGTGTCTTGAGAATAAAAGACATTTTAAATATTATTTTAAAAAGAGAGTGCCTCTGAGCTCTTTGATGTTTATGTGTGTCCCTCCCAAAGAGCAACTCAAATAATCTGATTCCAGGAAGCGATCCCTCTTAAAAACTGATCCAACACAAATATTTATCTGGAGATTGTGTTTGCTGCATTTGTGATCTCATGAGGAAAACATCAGCAGTTTGTTTCTAACCTTACTTTGTTGTGTCACCCCCATTTAACAATATAACAGACTATATCTGCAGGGTTTCCACCTGTGGAGGTACTACTGGGTCAAAGCTGACCCTCACCAGACCCGGCGCATCTGGAAATCTTTTTCTAATATGTATTTCTGGGAAATATTTTCTTTTGATATGCAGTGCTGTCCCAAAGTCCTGAGGAAATGGGTGCAAATGTACCATGAAAATACAGTATATAAAGGCAAAAACAAGTTTGCACAATTCCAACTTTGTAAGAGCTTGAAAGTCCATATTTGGTACGACCACTTTTAAACTTCAACACAGTCTGAACTCTCTTACGTAGCTTTCGTGTCATTTCTTTAGTCTTTGGGCATCTTTAGGAATAATTCTCCAGGTTTCTTTAAGGACATTAAAAGCTTGGTTTTTTTAGATGTTGGCTGCCTTGTGTTTCATGACAGAGCCTTCACTGTGTTTTCAGACAAACACTCACTCCATACAACCTGATGCAACTGATTTTCAGTCCACTTCTTGCTTAATTTGGCACAACTCAGCCTTTTCTCCCTGTTTCCTTCCTTAAAAATGGCTTCAGTGAGCAGCAAATGGATCCACTGTATCACTGTGTCAGCTCTTTGCTGGAATATTTCCTATTTTTCAGATACAGTTCATCTGCTGTAGATAGTTTGTTTTTTTTTTTGTCCTGCCACTTCATCTTTAGTCCTACACTTGTTCAGTTTCCTTCAAATTTTTAAGCAAACACTGCCCATCATGCTGAGATATGCCAAGTTTTCAGCTAGTAGCTCTTTGGGAATCACCTTGTTGGTACAAAAATACTGTTGTGGTGGAAGCCCTGCTCCCTGCCATTAAATTTAAAGCGTGTGAATACCAACTTTTACTTTTAGTCAATATTCTCACAAATGTATGTATTTATTTACTGAATTTACTTTACTTTTTGATTTATAAACTACAGGTGTCTAAAAGACCTTAAATAGGAAACGGGGGATAAAGATAATGTTTTGCTGTTTGAAGGCAGCCACATAAGTTAACAGGATTTCTCACAGTTACTCCAGTTGCTGGAAAAAATGTCAAGGACTTTGGTGAGAGTGAGTCAAAGCAGCGAGGAGGCTTTATAAGTAGCTTCTCTGTGGGTTCATCTCTACATGTGACCCCCTTTTTAATTTTAGTCATTGGATCCAAGTATCGATTAGTGCAGCTTTATTTAACAGGACGAGGAGAATGACCTTCTCTGTCCACATGGAGGTCTTTTCCCAGGTACATTAAATAAAAAAAAAAAAGATGAAGAAAAAAATCTGTGCACTTGTTACATCTCTAGGTAAATATCGTGTTTTTTTTTTAAACATAATTTGAAGCACGTTATCAGAATCTTTTTCCTTCACTGCATGATAATTTCACAGAGGATGTACCTGTTCCTTCTCCGCCTTTATTCGCTCCAGCTCCGTCTTCAAACTGGAGAAAGACGCTGTGGGAAGAAGACATCATTAGAGGATCACGCGGCGCTCATCTGAATCTCAAAGCTCGGATATTCTCTGTGGAATTATTACGAGCTCCCCGGAAAGTTATGAATAATGCAACAAAGCTGCTTTGCCCGGAGCTGCTGTGTGTGTGTGTGTGTGTTTTGAGCTCAAATGAAAGCTCAACTAAGACAAACAAACAACACAAACCATGAAACACTCCAGCTGTTAATGACTACACCGACTCAGTGGCCACTGAAAACGGAACGGATACAAAAATCATCAATCAGGTGGAAATACTTGTGTTTAAATGGAGCGCTAATCCTTATGGTACATTTTAAAGAGTGTGTACTTTCTTCACTCGAAATCTCCCAGAGAGAGAAATTTACAGCTACGCAAAGCAAAACATTCAGTTTCACAATCAAAACATGACATTTGTTAAATTTTTTTTTTTTTTTTTTTTAAAAAAAACAAACAAAAAAATCCAAAA
>VUQJ01011737.1:2330-14753 GCA_015108635.1 Andinoacara biseriatus
CTCGGGGGTGTAAAAAAAAAAAAAAAAAAAAAACCTGAAAAAACTGCTGTACCTGCAGTCGAGCTCTCAAAGCAATAACCCAGCTGCAAGGAGGAGCTGTCAGCTTCCTGACATCATGTCCAGGCCTCACAAAGCTCCCCACCCTTCTGACTGATGAAACTGCAGAAACCTCCTTCCCTCCTTAATTGGGGCACAAATTACTGGTAATGCAGGGACAGAGGTAAGCGCTAGGCATAGTGGGTTTGAAAGGAGTTGAGTCTGAAGTAATTAGCGTTTGATTGTCTCCAGGCTGCACTTTAACTGCCGGGCAGGTGAAGAGAGAGAGGGGAGTCGGAACAAAAGGGAATACTGTTCTTGTAGCTGAACGCGATGGTGGCACATTACTTCAACAACAACAAGAAGGGTTTATGACCAGAAGCTGACTCAATGTCAAAATATTTAGTTTTGTGAATGACTGTTGAGGCTTTGAGCTGCTGAATCGGTAGGAGGGTAGCACTGGTGTGAAGCTGGGAGAGTGAAGCAGCTATAGAGAGCAGGCTAGTACATGAGGAGGATCAAATGCACCTGGGAAATCTTTACAAAACACTAGGAGCTAGCCTTCGTGTTGCTGTAGAACAGGCGACAGAACAATCTGGTGAGGACTGAGTGTCAGGTCTGGGGTATAAGTACTGCAGCTTGATGATTAGATGATTGTGACCAGCAGCACCCAGGAGTCCACATGATACACTGAGGTGTGAAAAAGCCAAGGCTTGAACTTGGCACAGGGTACAGTCTTTTTTTTTTTTTGAGTTTAATAGAAAAAAAAGGGAATGTTGTATTCATAAATTCATGGAGAACAATCCCCATCTGGCTAGGATGGCTCCTGGACACGTCCCAGGCCAGGTATTCTTAGCTGTCCTATCGGGAAGAGGCCCCAGGGTAGACACAGGACAGACCAGAGAGATTATATCTTGGGAACGCTTCAGATGAGCTGGAAGAGGTGGCTGGAGAGAGGGAATTCTGGACTTCTCTGATGCCCCTGCAATGGGAACCTGGATAAGTGGTAGAAGATGGAAGGATGGATAATCATGGTATGTGACAAAAATAATGTAACAAGTAATGTAACAATTACTTTCTCCAAAATGATTAATGCAATAAAGGACTTTGAAAAATAAAAACATGTGACGTGTGATACTTTTCTTGAGTAATGACTCCAACGCTAGTCATGACACAGATGCCAAAGGAGGCCTTGTGCTTATAGATGTCAGATGCATTGAGAAAATGGCAGGATTCTCCTTCCTGGGAATGAGAGTGCTGCACAAACACCACACAACACAAACAGAGAGAGAGGGAAAGAGAAAAGGGCAGAGAGAGAGAGAGAGAGACAAAGACAAGCAGCACTGCAGGCATCGAGACACTTACAGAAACAACACACGAAGAAATATTTCCAATCTTGAGGCAAAACCAAAGACAAATACTGCAATTCTTTCTCCTTTATGCTTGGGATTTAGTGGTCCAATTCATTTCAATTTTATTTATATAGCGCCAAAACACAACAGTCCCCTCAAGGTGCTTTTATATTGTAAGGTAAAGACCCTACAATAATTACAGAGAAAACCCAACAGTCAAAACCACTCCCTACGAGCAAGCACTTGGCGACAGTGGGAAGGAAAAACTCCCTTTTAATAGGAAGAAACCTCCAGCAGAATCAGGCTCGGGGAGGGGCAGCAATCTGCCATGACCGGTTGGGGTGGAAGCTAGAACTGTTTCAGGATAAAATGCTTGCTTTTAAATTTAGGTTTGTTGCTTAGTTATGAGATTTTGATTTTTAAATGGGTTTTTTTTGGCAGCCTTATTGGCAGTGGAGGGAGACAGTAAATGGGGGAAGGATATAGGGGAAGGCACGTGGGCAAGCTAGCAACAGGCCAGACTTGAACCCGTGCCGCAACATGGCATATACACCACTGAGCCGCCTGGGCGCTCCAAGTTAGTTTTGATTTAACTGAATAAGCACCACATATGGTTATCATTCTTTTTGGCACTTTGTTTTCAATTAAAACGGAAAGTGTCTGATTGCCTCTGGTCTTATTTTTGGAAATGTTATCCAGGAGTTCATAGTCCTTAAGATTAAAAATGACCCAACTTCATTTCAGTCACTGTCGCTTCATTGACAGTTTCCAGTTCTGAAAAGTGAAGCCACTGCAGACACAACTTAAACTTGTATTCATTCACTTTTCTTGTCTGTGACATTTTGCTGGTTAGCCTCGAGTCTCATTTATGGTTATTTATTGTTGTTACTGGAGTCAAAAACAAGACTAAAGCATCGTTTGCTTCTCCTTGTGATTAGTAAGTTGTCCTGTGTCCTGTTTCTCGGTCAGAGTTAGTCCGCTCCCGTTTCAAAACACCAAAATAACAAAGTTAAATAGTCTCAGCTTGAGTCTTTGTTTTCTCCTCCTGTTTGTGTGGGTTTTTTTCCGGTTTCCTCCCGCAGTCCAAAGACATGCAGTTACTGGGGTTAGGTTAATTGGTGATTCTAAATTGACAGCTGGGATAGGCTCCACCCCCCCTGCAGAATTATCCAATAGGAGGGCTTCAATGTAACTAAGAAAAGTGCTGCCCCTTTCCTGTGACTACCACCTGCTGTCAGGATCTGGCTGACTTCTATAACAAGTTTTGAAGCAGGAGAAAAAGAAAAGTGCCCGCTGGTTCTGAAAGTAAATTAATGTACATGCTTTCATTTTGTTTTAACCTTTCCACTCAGGTTTCTTCTGGAAGATATTTTGCCATCACACAGGCTCACGGTCACACAGGTGATTTATTTTTTTTTTTAACTTGTCCTTCTAGCAGAGCAACTTCTGTGGCAAAGGGAAAACCTATGAAATGAACAGCTGCCACTCTGATTTATTTTCTTTGTGAAAAATAAGAACCAACAACTCCCGGTTCCCGTTTCATCCTTCAATCAATGTTCAGTTTGAGGCCAAGTACTTTATAAATTGAATTTTGCATTGTGAAAATAGCTGTTTGTACCAAGCAGAGAATAATAATAATAAAAAAAGATTCTCTACTTTTCTGTGTTTCAGCAGAAATGCAATATCTTCTCCACATGGGAACTTTATTGTTTTTTTTTCTCCATCAACTGTTCATCTATTTCAAACGAGAAATTTGTTAGGATATTAAACAGCACAAAGTTTCCTTTTTCATAATAGCAGGTTTTTGATAGCACTCTATACACCCTCACACCACTGTAAAGAAACTGACAGTGATTAATACTGTGTGTTGCAGAACACGCAGGTGTGTATTGTCTCTTTTTTCCAGTTGTGACACTTTACTGGCATCATACCTTTGATCTGAATAAGTGCTCAGCTCTTTGCCCTCGTGTCAGCTGTCTTGTTGACAAGCTCTCTGTGGGGACGCAACACAGGGAAACCGCAGCAGTGCCGATACTCTTGGGCCAGAGATGCCAACAGATAATATCTGATGCTTTTATTCAGCATCCTTCAGCTTAGTGTGATGATGCACACATTATGTTATTCTGCATCCCAATCTTTTTCAGTTACTTACATCTCATAACTAATACTAATAATCTTTTTAAATTTGGTTCACAGAGACCATTACTGTGTTGGAAAAGTTACCTAAATTCTTCAGGTAAATAAAAGAAGTTAAAACTCGGGTAAAATCATGAAAGGCTCTCCCATGTTTTAAAAGTCGACTTAAAGGAGATCAACATCCTAAAGGGTACACAAAACATGGTATGGTGTTGACGTTCAGCCCAGGTGGGACTTAACATCCACACATGTAAGACCAAAACCTTGAAGGCCAACAGAGGCAGAGGAGAACCAATCTGGCTGGATCGTGAACTCCTAGAAGAAGTCAAAAAGTGTCAGAAAAGCAAAGTCGGGCTGATGCCAATGTGAGGACCCGAGTTAGCAAGGCCAGAACAGCCCAGATGAGGAATCTCTGGAGCTGCAGGGAGATCAGCTGACACACCAGGTTATGTTTGTTCAACTCAAATGTCAAGTCAGTGCAGCTGTATGGAGCGGAGAAAGGGAGAACCACAAAAGCTGACATGGGCAAAGTTCAGACTTTCACGAAATAGTGCCTGCTCTGAATCCTCTTGATTTGAGGGCCAGAAAAACAAACAAAAATCAACTTGTGGCTGCAGACAGAGTACCAGCTCAGGGAAGAAGAGATCTTGAGAAAGTTGGGGGGGCTCAGTCATACCCTGAGAAAACTGGCAACCAACATCACTGACCTGTAACCCAAAACGAAAAATAAGGAAGAATGGACGACTGCGAAAACACCTGGTACTGGGATGGGAACGGGCGGTAAAGATGCTGCTGGCAGGCAGGAGGGGCCTGAGGTATCTCTCTATTTTAAAGGTTGTTGATAACTGAGGATCTTTTAGATACATAATTATCACAAATAAGGACAACACAAGAGTAGTTTGATTTCCTGAAAAAAAATAATAACGGTGGTCAGATTTCTCAAACTAAGCCGTATTTGAACAGCCTGTAATGTGTATGTTAATCTATACTAATCCATTATCAATTACCACATGTGTGGACCTGTATAAGATAAAATTCTGAAGTAAGTTCCTTCTCTGTGATTATGACGTGTATATAGCTTAAAAAAAGAGAGCACACACCTTAAGAGACAAAAGAAGCAGAACAAAGATGAAAAAAGAACAGAGGCTGAGGCAGCGTGTAGATGATATATGCCCCAGTAAGCAGTGATGCCCTGACAGCTTTCACAGCTTTGAGAAAACATTATCCAGGAGGGCATGCAAGAAGAAATGTGCCAGGACCTGCAGACCATCCACACATTACACTGCTGTCAGCTGAGGGCCAGCTACGCTGACACACAAGTTCACATGTGCAGGAAAGAAAGTGGCATGCATAGTAACACAGTTGGATTTGTTTGTAGTGTGCTTTATACGGGCAAACACTGAGCTGAGTCTGATTTTATGTACGTTTCTACATTTACCAGACAACAAATTGACATACTTGTCTGGGGTGATGCATGCCAAATACATTTCACTTTGGTTTGAGACTTTAGTTTTCAGGGATTTTCCCAGACTTCTTTCACGAACATCCACAGCAGTGGTTTTCTTCCGCCAGGATTCAGATCTGTTTCTTTGATAAACTCTACTAATGGCACACTGTAAAAAAAAAATCTCCATTACAAGTCCAGCATTGAAAATGTTACTTAAGTAAAAGTATGTCAATGCAGAAAAAAAGGCCACCGTGTCTGTCGGACTTATAGTGAGTTAAAACCAGGATTTTAGTTTGGAGTGTCTGGACACCAAAAAACTGGACTCAGAAACAAATAATTTAAGATTTAATATATAAGATAATATATTACATATAGAATATAAGATATATATTAGGACATTAAGATATCGTATCTACTTCTATATTGCTCAGAAGTTTGATCCATAATCACGCAATTAATCTGCAAAAATTTATAATAAATGGTCTGGAGTGCAAAATGCAATAATTACATCCAAAATATAGTGGACCAAAAGCAGAAAGCAGCATAACATTGAAATGATTTAAGTACAAGTACATTAAACCTCAAGTACTTCATTAAATGTACTCAGTTACTGGTCATATTCATGCTCTCATCTAATGATGTTGGGGAATGTAAGTGTAACAGTACTCTAGTCCAGTGGCTTTGCAGTAGGGGGACGTTAGGGGCCCCTATACCCCCCTTCTGGACATGTCCCTGAGATACAGTCCAAAAACGGTTCCACTTTAATAGAATTTTTGTTACATAAACTAGATGAAAATAACAAATGATACTACAATACTTGTTAAAATAAATGAAAGTTAGTAAACTAATCAAAGACATAAAACTGTCACACTTGACTGGCTGAAACGGTGCATGTTTGACTGCTGGTGTCGGATAGTTTAACACTTCATTGCCACAGGACTTATATTTGTCAGCAGAGGAATCACATCCTTGGCCACTGATAATGGCAGCTGAGTTCAGAGCAACCCTCAGCTCCTTCTTCCTAATCTCTGCACTAGCTGCCAGTTTAGAGTGAAACTCAGATTTCACGGTATCCCTTGCCCCCCAGTACAGTGACCATCTCTGCACTCTCATCCACACCAGAGGCACTCTCTGCATCACCCAGTTCTCATGGGCTTTTTGAGCAACCACAATGTTGCTTAGCTTTGATTGCTTCATTTTCACTGTTAGATATCCAGAACAGTTTGCTGTTAAATTCTTTTGCAAAACCAATTTTAAATTGTTGAATTAAAAGTTTCATTACATGCAGGATAAGAACATCCACACACTGGGTCACTGCTAATGCAAACACTCAGCTTTCATTACAATGTCTGGATGACTCTGACTCAGTGGAGTTCACGGCAGAATCAATCAGTAATATTCTCTTTTTTAGCTTTGTCTCTGTACTCATAGAAACTTGGGACTCACCAAAAGCATACTCAGCTTCAAATACCTCTCACAGGTCACACCTGTGCCTGTCACTATCATGCTACATATCTGGAAGCCAGGAGGAGTTCCCCATCCCCTTTGTTTGATGCTGCACCAAATACTTCATTTCCCATCATAGCCTTGATGGATCTGCTAACAACAGCTGTCTAGTTAGCCCCCCTTCTGAACTCTGTTAACGTGTCATGAAATGTCACTGAGGTTGCCTCTGCAGAATCAGAGCCTTTTCAAAGGCCTTCTGAAGAGATAAGCATACCCTGACAGACTGACTCTGGCATACAAATGCCCTTTTTAGCATAGGGAGGTGAAAGGATAAAGATAACAGAGGAAATGTGTCAGAGAGGGGAGCTGGGAGGAATGTGGACCTTATGGCAAAGCCAGCTAAGCAAAGCCAGACAGTCGAAGATAGCTATGTATGCGGACAGAGAGACAAAGAGTAATATAGGGAAAGGAAAAGGGTTGGTGTGATAAATGGATTTGCTGAATTAAAGTATTGATTTTGGTATTTTGTCAAATAGAATATTTCAGGCAGTGTTATCTAGAAAGTGTAAAAGGAAAAATGCAACAAATTTTCCCAGCATGAAAGTAAAAAATTTGCATGTTTTCCCTGAATGTTAACCGATGTTTTGAAATTGGACATAGGTGTGAATGTGAATGTGGTTGTTTGTCTGTATAAGTGTTGTCATAGACTGGCAGCCTGTCCAGGCTCTGATCCTGAATTGGATAAGTAGTTAAAAAGCTGGATGGTTTGTCTGTAATATTGCTATACTTTAAACACACACACATTTTCCCCCACTGTGTGTGTGTGTGTGTATATATATATATATATATATCAGAAAATCACATTGTCTGATTTTTGAAGAATTTATTTATCACCACAGGAAACTTTTGGGGGTTGGAGGAATGATCCTCACCAGCGGTCTGATGGGCTTTCGGTGTCCTGTGCACCAGTCTGACTATAAATGCAGATACATACCTAATTGCATTTTTGCTAAAGTGCTCACCACACCACCTGTTTACCTGCATTTGGCGGTGTGTTGTTCTGCTACTGTGTGTTCAGAGATTAAGGGATCAGCAGAATTACTGCAACACACGATACCAAAATAAACCACAAACTGCCATATCTATTCACGGAGGCATGCCATCAAAAACAAACAGGAAAAAGAAGAGTAACAATGGAAGGAGAAGAATTGATGAAAGCCGGTGCACCGAGTCACCGCCTGGGGGCAAAACTATCAGTCAACTCCTCAGAAGTTTAACTCCATCCAGCACAGTGATCCAAAGAGCAGGTTTCTAAGATTTCCTGGCTCACATGTTCACTCACCAATCCTATGATGCATATTAAATCACCAGATGAATAATGAAGCCTATCTCACATAAATTAGAGAGACATGCTGAATTCCCTGCAGGTTCAATCACCATGAATATTAAAGCAAACTCACAAGGTTACAGGGGGAAATGGAGATAGGGAGGATAGGTGAAGAAATATGAAAAATGAAGGACAAAGAGACAGCAGATAAAGAGGATGGCTCCTGGCCAGGGGGGAAAGCTGTCCTTATAAAGTAATGTCAGTGGTGACCGTGTCATCATTTTGTGTACATCTGAAAGCAGGGATATATATATGGGGTAATTAAATTTCCAATGCTGTATGTCATGAAATGAGAGGAGAAAAAAATAACACATAGTTGCTGCTCAATTACATTCACAGACTAGCTGTGCTGTTTGTCCATTTAGTATAACTGAACTCTACAACTCTTGATGTACTGATGGATTATTACAGTTACATTAGCTTAGAGGCACGATTTGAATTGAACATGTAGGGTGTTGGACCAAAAATGAAACCTTGTGGATGATAACTGACTCTTTCTTTCATGGTTTTCAGGTTTCTGTTTAGTTTCTCCCCATATTGTTTTGAAATCACTTGGTTTCTTATATTTCAGCTAGTTTTACTTTACTTTTATTTTTTGTTAAATTTCACTCCCATTTTTGTGCACCACCTGTCACCCAGGGACAACTAACTCTCCGATCACCTAATCTGACAGAGTGAACATTGTCAGACACAAATAATGAGCTTTATTATATTGAAACCAGTTGATTCTGATGTAGTAATACTGTAAATGTGACAACATGCCAAAAATACACGTGGAACTGATCCTGAAGCTGTCCTACTGTATGTGGGAGTAGAGATCATCTGGATCGTGACCACCTTGAACTGATTCCTGGTCTACGATTTTGACCATTTTTGTCTGGCATTTACTGAAAGTGCAAAGTGTTTATTTGGCCTTCCTGAAAGTCCTGGATTTAAAATTCATTTTTATCAAACTAATTTTTGAAAATTTGTCCTGATAAACTTTTCAGTAGTGGCAAGGAGTCACCGATAAGAGGCTCTATTCTTGGTAAGTCATCTCTGGCTTTCTATGTTGTAAGTATTACACTGCTCAAAACAATTAAAGGAACACTTTAACAAGAGTACAACATCAAGTCAATTAAACATCTGGGATGTTGATCTGGTCAGTCAGGAAGCAGAAGGGGTTCTTAATCAGTTCCAGCTGTTTTGGTGTTGGTGGTGAAATAAACAACAGGTGCACTAGAGGGGGAACAATAAGACAACCCCCAAAACAGCGATGGTTTTACAGGTGGAGGCCACTGACATTTTTCCCTCCTCATCTTTTCTGACTCTTTTTTCACTACTTTTACATTTGACTAAGGTCAGTGTCACTAGTGGTAGCGTTGCACAGGTAGTCCAACTCCTACCTGATGGCACATTGTCAGATGTTTTGCTGTGTCTCCCAGCACAGTCTCAAGAGCATGGAGGAGATCCCAGGAGACAGGCAGTTACTCTAGGAGAGCTGGACAGGGTCGTAGAAGGTCCTTAACCTTTTAATGCTGAATGAGTATTTGGCAACACAACACATTTCAAATATGCTGCTATTTGCAGACATCCGGCAATGTTGGGTGCAAAGCGCAATTTCTCAGCTTTCAGAAACCGTTTGAATGTTAATTGAACAAACGGTCGTGTAATTATGGTAACGCAAACTACATTTGATCAGATGTCTCAGTGGTGATATGCTCGGTGTTAAATCCAGGTAACAGGTGTATCGGCAGCGAAGACCAACATCATTAGGAGCATGCCTTGATGTTGTTAGTCATACATACAATCACACGGAGGCCAACGAACTACTGAATACCATTTTGAGTTGCTCTTATTAAATTTCAGCAAAATAAACTAGCCTGCTGTAGTTTTCACTTTAATTTTTAGGGTGTCTTTGAATTCAGCTACCTGTAAGTTGATCATTTTCGTTTCCGTCAAACAATGTGACATAATTTTGTTCCTAACACATTACCCAGTCCACATCACTATTGATATCCATCAACACATCGCAGGTTTGTGGAAATGGGAGCAGCTGAAAGCATACAGAGCCCCCACAGGCCTGTACAAGGGCAGCCTTTGCAGAACTGAGAAACCTCCTCCCTTCGAACAGAAAGGATCTTCATTGTTTACAGTAAGGATCTTTATGATGAAAATATTCTTATATAGAAAAATAAACCTAGAAGGTTATGATGGAATTTTCAAGTCCAAGGGATGAAAACAGTATAAAAGTCACTGTGACCTCATCCACGCAGCATTTTGAAGTCTCTGCATTTGCATTTCAGCTTGTGCCCTGTACTTTTTGGAGCCAGATGTTGCCATATTTGGATGAGAGTGAGAATTTTTAAGTTATTTGGTAATGGTAGCAAGCATGGTTCACCAACTGCATCTTGTCTGTAGTGGTGCAACCACAGACACACTATCAGTATAACTATCACAGACAAACTATCCATAGAGGCCAAAATTATTTTTGGTAGCAGGCTGTAAACGTCTGTTTTAATGCTGTAAAGTTGGACATTTTATTATGAGAATCTATGAGGATTGACTTGCTTCAGTTTTTGGAGCCACCTTCAAGTGGCCATTAGTGGAACTGCAGGTTTTGGCACTGAAATGCCGTCTTCATTTATCAGCCACGGAGTTTGCTGGTTGTATTTCATAGGCATGATCTATTGACTATAAGAGCTCAATAACAGAGATTTGACACACACACAAATATGTGCTCCAATTCAACGTACATAATAGAATATACTTTCACTGTTTCCATTTTCTTTTAAGGAACGTCAACTAAATTCTTCTGGTAGAAACATTTTGTGCAAGCATCATAAAAAACAAACAAAAAAAAGAAATGAAGTCTGCCTCATATAGAATCGGTGACTTGCATGTCAAGATTTTCTTTGGTGGAAAGAGAAAATTTACCATCACTGATTGTTTCAGTAGCTGTTTTTCATTCTGTATGAATGTTTTATCAACTGTATTTTCAGATTCTAAAATTGGCACCTTCTTCTTTGCTCTGCCGCTCTGTGTCAAAATCAGGACACATTTCATCAAATTCAGTGCCATTTGAATCATTATAACTGCATCAAACAGCAACTTAAAGTAGCAAAATAGGCCTTAATTTTTCAAAATTGCAGCTATTTCTCAGGGAGTAAAAAAACCCCCGATGGTAGAGTCAAAACCTTGCTTTATGTCTGATGGCAGGCTCTTACATGCAGTGAAAAATTACACTTCTCTTTTCCAGAATTCACAAAGGGAGCCATGTGGAAGTGGACTGGCACTAAATGAGTGCAGAGATCAGGAGGATTTGGAATTGCAGAGGGAAGCATATAACAGATTACCGATCGGAATAAGACATTCATGTTTTCAAATAGGTGCTTCTCCCTGCTTCACCGAAGTTTCCAATTTTAGCTGTCGGTTCAGCTCAGAGGATGTCATCTGAAGTGTGTAAATAAGATTCACCGGGATGGAAGTGGAGCTTTGTTAGTGTGTGTTTCTGTTTGGCGGTCTTTGACTAAAAGCAGTGGGCTATGATAGTGGGTGTACATGGTTCCACGAGTTTCTGCTAAACATGCTCACATACATACAGTGCTGAAGTACAGTGATGACACAGCGTGTTTAAGTTTGGTGACAAAAGGCATTTGCTGCTTAGCAGAAAACACCTGTTGCTGGAACTACAGGGAGGTTAAGGAACCCCCAAAATATCCAAAAAGATATAATTATGGGGACATAAAAATGTTAAACCTTAGATGCATGATTGAGATGCCGAGCTTGTCGAGTCCTTTTCTGTTTTCTTATCGTCGATCTTTGTGTAATCCTGTCAGTTTGACTTGTTGTCTGTTTGTAGTTTGCCGTCCTCGATAACTGCACGCTCCCCCGTTTAATCTCACCCATGCTGCATTAGCCCCTTCCTGCTGCCTTTGTTTTTTCCCCCCACCTTTTTTGTGCCACACCTTATGTTCAATTGGTACTCAGTCTCCAGAGTAGCCTATATAAACCTTCTGTCACTTACAAATCTGTCCCTGTTTAGCACATTTGTCAAGCTTTCTGGCTATACTTTTGTGTAGTTTTTCTAGTTTATCCAGTTCCTTCTACATTTTTAGTTTATGCTGGACCTTGCGGCAGTTTTTGAACATTGCCCTTTTGTCTGCTTTGTTTCCCTTTGTTGATTGCTTTTTGATTCCACCTGTATTAAAGACTGAAATTTGGATTTTACTCTGCCTCTGTGAGGGTCCTCCTCCTGTGAAACCGCTTGCAGATCACCAAGCTGCAAGGATGCAGCACAGAGAAACACATATTGTCAGTCATATTTTGGCATATTTTGAGATACCTACCTAATTCTTCTCTGCTAACAGTGTAGATTCATTTAGATAGATGTCTCAATTTTGGCCAAAATATGACTTAGGCAATTATGCTATTAGGCTGACGATATCTTCTAATCCAGGGCTGTTCAACTCCAGGCCTCGAGAGCTCCTGTCCTGCAGGTTTTAGATGTGTCCCTGATTCAACACACCTGACTCAAATAGAGAAGTCAATAGCAAGTTCTCCAGAGTCCTGCTAATCTTCTCTATTTGACTCAGGTGTGCTGAAGCAGAGACACATCTAAAGCCTGCAGGACAGGGGCT
>VUQJ01011739.1:17556-28536 GCA_015108635.1 Andinoacara biseriatus
ACACACACACACAAAAAGACACCCTTGATTAAAAGAAAAAAACTTCTCCCCTGATTTTCGTCTTCACTGTTAGCTGACCTCTGTTCACTTAATGTGCATTAATTTGATAAATGGAACCCTGATGAGTCACGAACTGGTGAGTCAGGCAAGTGAAACTGTCTTAGAAAAAGATTGATGCAGAATTTAGTTCCAGTGTATTGATAATATATCATGTTTTTAAAGGGGTAGGATCCTTTGAAAGGGCAAGTATTAGAGCAAAGAGCTCTATGAGGGGTCTGTATTAACACATTTAGAGTTTTTAGTAATATCTTATTATTGGGAAGATGCTCGGCAAGAAGCGAGAGCAAGTGGTTGTTTCCCTTAGCTTAGCAAAGACTGTAGACTGTACAGGTAATGCTCACAACAACTCTAAAAGATCTAGTGAACATTCCATATCTTTATTAATTCTCCCAGACAGTGAAGGAGGACCAACAAACACAATAAATGTTGTTAGTTACTTACTCAGGTTTAGAGGTGATTTTGTCCCTTTCACGCGGAGCCAGGCGAGCCGTTCGCCTCTGCTTCCAACCTTTATGCCAAGCTGAACTAAACCACTGCTGGCTTTAGACCAGACATCAGAAAGTGAAGTCTGTATTTAGCAGGACCACTCAATTAAAGAAAACAGTGCAGTGTGTCACAGTTTAATACCATGTACTAATAATGAATGTACTAAGTTTACAGTCTCTGGAGCTTGAAAGAGGCGACTGGACTTCTTTACGTTTTTTGAAGACGTTTCTCCTCCCATCCAGGAGACCCCTGGAGAAATAAAGTAGCAGAAAGTACCATTTGTTTGTGAATCTGTAAAAAAAAAAGATGAAACAGTAGCTGTATAGTCAACTGGCAGTAAATTAGTTTGATAAATCTTGAAAGTAATTTTTTTTTAAGTAAAAATGCCCCAAATTTTCTCCCTCCAGCTTCTCAAATATGAGCACTTATTGTTTTCTGTTCAGATTTGGACGTGGACACAACAATTATTGAAGGAGAACATTTCAGCACTAAATTAATGCTAGAAGGTCTAAATATACACCAGAGTTTTGCTTTAGATGCAAAATGAGGCTTTTCCAGGAATTTTATGATCAAGACGAGGCTCCGGAAGTCACACTGTGCACGTTACAGTGTGCCAGTTAACAAGGTCCATTAACATCACACTCAAAAGGTGACCAATTGAAGCACACACAAGCAGAGCTACGTTAACAGCACTGTAAGTATGCTGATGCAGGTGACGTGTGTGTTTGTGTGTGCAGATGCAGTGTGAGGAGGGCACAGAGTGGCTTCTGGAGCTGCTGACAGATGTGCAGCTGCAGCAGTACTTCCTGCGGATCCGTGATGATCTCAACGTCACACGACTCTCACACTTTGACTACGTCAAGAATGAAGACCTGGAAAAGATTGGCATGGGACGCCCCGGTAAGTCTTTACGTTTTTTTTCCTCTCCAGGCATGCGTGGTAATCAGGTAATTAAAATGAACATCAGATATATTTGTGTGTTGTCTTTTAGAAAAATACAGTATAAAACATACACAGAAATCCAGGTTAATTTGTGTGTCTGTGTTTGTGCTGGGCCAGGTCAGAGGAGGCTTTGGGAGGCAGTCAAGAGGAGACGAGCCCTTTATAAGCGGAAATCCTGGATGAGCAAGGTCCAGTACCGACAGTTCTTAAAGCAAGCAGTTCTCTGAAATATTTTAATGCTACGTTTATTTAGAATAACAGGGTTTTAATACTTTGCCACAGTCCTAATGCAAAACCATGAAGTAGCCTTTTCACAGACGTGTTTTTGACATTGAAACTTATTTGTAAAGCCAAGTTTTAGTTTTTGAAAAAGCTATTAAAATAGTTTTTCATAGCTTAAATGAAATAAAAGTATTGTACCATTAAAAATATAGTCATAATGAATATAAACTCCTAATATGACTTATAATCTCAAAAGATGCCAGAAATGTTGAGACCTGCATTTGTGTGATACAGAACAGTGGTTTTCTGAATATGCCTGCGTCCACCCTCAGGTGGTGTTTGATAAAAGGAATTTTCATTTGTATTGATGCGGCTTTTTATCTCACATGGTTTGCACATGTCTTTTTTTATTTTATTTTTTAGATTCATGAGTTAATCAGATCAAGTCTGCTCATGTTCATGAGACGTAAAACCTGTCTCCTGTTTCTGGACCTGCAGGTCTTCCCAGTGAAACGGCCGGACGCTGACCCACAGCAGCCCCACGGGGCGTCGTCCGGCACAGTCCCAGCCAATAGTGAGTCAGGGGCCGCACTCACCTGCCTGATCAGAGAGTCGGAGCTGCAGCTGTTTGAGCGGCTTGGGGACGGGACATTTGGGGTGGTGCGGCGAGGAGAGTGGAGCGCACCCAACAGCAGAGTGGTGAGATGAAGAGAGACGGGATGAGAATGTATGAAATGGAAGCTCAGGTTGTGTTTGCCTACGGGAAACCCATGTGGGCCTCATATTTCATTCCCTAAACCAAATGATAGATGGACTGGTACTTAGACAGCACCTTTGAGAGGTAATTTATTTTTTTAAAGTTGCTACCCTAAAAATCATCTCTCTCTTTTCTGGGTTTGTAGCTGTCAGTGGCAGTGAAATGTCTGAAGTCAAATGTGCTGGACTCAGATGGTCTGGATGATTTCATCAGAGAGGTGAATGCCATGCATTCGCTGAGCCACCAAAACCTCATCCGCCTGTATGGTATCGTCCTCACACAGCCCATGAAGATGGTAATCCATGACACACACACACACACACACACACACACACACACACACACGCACACAATGGGAGGTCATCCTTTACACAAGAACTTGACACATTTCCAACCCTGAAGCTGCTGAGCTAGCGGCTGTTTTCAGTGCGTTTATAGTGAATCTTTCAGAGTTGTTGAGCTCAGTATAACCTGAATAGCTCTGAATATAAGAGCAGTGTTTCCCACACACAGAGGAAATTAGAGTTTACAGGGTCTCCTTGCTTCTTCACTGTGGCAGTTAAGATTTACATCTTCCAGAGATGAAATGCAGTACAATACAGTACATAATTCACAAAGCAACACACCAAACACATAAATGCAATGAGCTCTGAGTGTATTGTGGTGTTTGTTGGAGTGTAGGTGACCGAGCTAGCTCCTCTGGGTTCCCTGTTGGATCGGCTCAGGAAGCGACAGGGTCACATCCTCATCTCCTCGCTGTGTAACTACGCCGTGCAGGTCAGTTAATGCCAAAAAGGAAAAAAAAAAAAAAAACACAATGAAATTACATTTCATCATATCTTTGGTCCAGTACCCAGAGAGCCGCAGCCAGTGCTGTTTTCTCCATTGGATTTTCATCTTCCATAACATTTGTACATAAGAGGAGTTTTATGTACTTGGATTTGTTTAAATTTATGGAATTAACAACAGTGAAATTCCTTCTGTTGGAAATACAGCTCTTATTTTGACATTTCCTTTCTCTAAGAGATATCCATCTATCACTTCACATGTCCTCCACAGGTGGCGTGCGGGATGGCCTACCTGGAGCAGAAGCGTTTCCTCCACAGGGATCTTGCAGCCCGCAATGTACTACTGTCCACCAATGAAACTGTGAAGATTGGAGACTTTGGCCTGATGAGGGCGCTGCCTAAACACACTGACCAATACGTCATGGAGGAGGGTCACAAAATCCCTTTCCCATGGTGAGACAAGTGAAAATGTTCTTTTTGACATCCTGTCTGTGTTTCATCATCTCTGTATCTCAGTTGTTGTCCACCTGTCTCTCCAGGTGTGCTCCAGAGTCTCTGAAGTCTCGAGCTTTTTCTCACGCATCTGACACCTGGATGTTTGGGGTCACCCTATGGGAGATGTTCACCCACGGACAGGAGCCGTGGCTGGGCCTCAATGGGAGCCAGGTGCAGCTTTGACTTCCTGCTTTTGGGCAAAAGGAAAAAAAAAACATGCATCAGCTAATCAGGTTATTATTTATGTGTCTGCAGATTCTCCACAAGGTGGACGTGGAGGCTGAGAGGCTGTGCAAACCGGACGATTGTCCTCAGGATATTTACAACGTCATGCTGCAGTGCTGGAGCCCCAAACCTGAAGACAGACCGACCTTCATCGCCCTCAGAGACTTCCTGCTCGAGGTAGCTCAGTACTTTCAGTAAAACTAAAGAGGACAATGGATGTACTTTGCAAATTCAGGCATTCATGGCCAAAATATATTTGAACTGCATACAATAGATGGCATCACAAACAACCAAATATCAACAGAAACATTTCTCAGTTATACAGTGTCTGTCAGTAAAGTGAACAGACTACCTTATCTGCTCCAGGAAACTATTCTGTTTTTTGGCTGCAACTATGTATTCCATGTCTAAACGTTCCCTTGGATCCTGCTGGTGACACTAATAAAACTCGAAGTGTGTTTTTTCTGCAGACCATGCCCACAGATATGAGAGCCCTGCAGGACTTTGAGGAGGAAGACAAGCTCCAGATTACAATGAACGATGTCATCACCATCATTGAAGGAAGGTCAGTGTGTGAAGGTTTGTTAACCAGAGCGTACCTTTAAGGCATCCTTTTAGCGTAATTTTGGTACAGAAAACATTTTTTTAAAACCAAGTTAGTGGGTCTGAGAGTCATGCTTATGTAAGCACCTACAAGACAACAAATGGATCTCTTGTTGATGCTGGATTCCTTGGATTGTAGAAAATTACTGCAATTATTGTCTTGTGACTTCCTTTTCATATAAATATGGCCTGTTTTTTCTTAGTCATGTGCACATTGTATATATTGTGTGCCTGCAACTACCTCAATTAAAACCAGGAAGTTAGTAATTATGAAAGCATTCTCCTGACATCTGCTACAAGAAATGCACATTAATGTAGGCCAACAAAGTAGGAGTGAGTTTCTTAATTGTCAAGTTGTTTTCACCCGCTTGTGTGTTTTCAGGGCGGAGCACTACTGGTGGCGAGGTCAGAACAGACGGACGCTGCGTGTCGGTCAGTTTCCCCGACATGTGGTGACATCAGTTGCTGGTCTGTCTGCCCAAGACATCAGCCGGCCACTTAAACACTCCTTCATCCACACTGGACATGGAGACACAGACCCCCAGAGGAGCTGGGGACACGCAGACCGCATAGACAGGTTAATGATACATTAACTATGAATGTCATATAGTGTAAAGTAAAACAGCAAATCCCATGGGTCCATGACTGGCTGTAGGCTGTATATACTCTTTTAGCACTGCCTATACTGCCGCTGTCCACTGGAGGGCAGCCATGTATCATTAATAGTCCAACAGATGTTTCGCTTTTTAGGTTTTGCTGATTTTAGAAGACGTATCCACATGCCTAGATTGTGACAGTAGTATTAGCTGCTGCTCTTCCAGTAGCTTTTAACTTGAAGCATCTTCAGTAAAAGTTAAAGGAGAGAAGGCAAAGAACTTAATGATTTGTCTGGATTTGTTTTCAATATTTTTTTTGACATAAAAATGCTTTGCTTTCCTTAGTCTGTACTTGGGGAACCCCATGGACCCACCTGATGTCCTGGGAATGGATTCAGGCATCGCAAGACCCACCAAACTCCCCAACCGTGCCAAGAGTAAATTCATTTTTGCTAGGAGACCTTTTTTTTTCTAGAATAGTGAGCTAATTTTTCGGACTTATGTCAGATCTGACCTAAATGCCCGTGTCTGTCTTTATCAGAGCAGCCTCCTCCTCGTCCACCCCAACCTGCCGTTCTGCTCAAGAGTGAGTGTTTTCTGTTTGTAACCCACAGTTCAGCCTTCAACACATACGTATGAGCAGGAGCTCATTTTTACTTCTACTGTTTCATGTGTGTCCAGAGCCGTTCTACGACTCTGTGATGGACGATTACGATGATGAGGAAGACGTCAGTGCTTCGTCTGGGTTGAAGAAGTTGGGAGCTTCTCTGGGTCTGAAGCTTCGGCCTTGGGAGGGGACCGGCGTGCGTTCGGCCAAAAGTGAGGTGTCACTTATTGATTTCACCGATGACAGCTTCAGTTCCACCACGCCTTCCCCGCTCACTGAGACCCGGCAGCTGGACGAAGACACTCTGAAGGTAGTTCAGACAGGCCTAACACTAAACATCTGATGGTTTTATCCCAGTTATTTTTTTAACCTCACCTTGTGTGACTTCCAGACTTTTAAAATGTGTTTGTTACATTGTGCAGTCTACATTGTTACAGTAGTTAGCACTGTTGCCTCACAGCAAGAAGGTCTTAGGTTTGAATCCACCTTGGTCAGGGCCTTTGTGCATGTTCTCCCTGTGTCTGGGTGGGTTTTCTCCGGGTACTCCGGTTTCCTCCCACAGTCCAGTTCCAGTTCAGCCAAGAGATGTAATTTCTCCAGCATGTCCTGGGTCTGCCTCCCATTTGGATATCAGTGAATCCCCTCACCTAGAAAGTGTCCAGGAGGCGTCCTAGTCAAATGCCTGAACTACATCTGCTGGCTCTTTTTGATGTGCAGGAGTAAGAATTCTGCTCTAAGCCTGTCCTGAATGACTAGTTAAGCTAGAGAATTGTGCATCTGATTTTTTTTATTTCACCCTATTGCACAAAGCAGATGATTGTGATGTAGTTAAGAGGTTTTAAAGACACGTGACACGACCGTCTACACTCCAGTTTGCTCAATCCAAGTGGAGGTGGTATACAGAGAGCTTGAAATCTGTGCTACTACTCATAATCAGTGGGCTCTGTTATTCCCCAGAAGCAGTGGTCCAACCTTTGGTCCAAGGTGGGTGCAGTGTGATGGATGATCGGTACTTATTGATTGATAATGAACATGTTCACGCTTTAGTGATCTTCAGCCGGGTTTCGCAGTAATTCCACCTCATAGCTCCAGTCTGTGCTCGATCATCCCGACCAAGCTACAGCTTCATGATATTTATACCTGTTCACAACATTCTAAAAATATAGTTATTGATACCTTTTTTGGTGTATATTGGAATATATTTAATGATTTTAAATGTGTGCTTCATGAGCTGTAATGTTAATTGAAATATTACGATGTTAATGGTTAAAAACTATACTTGTAAAACAAATGTATGGAACTTTATTTGAAGACTTCTAGTTTGTGGTGATTTCCCTCTGGCTCTGACTAAAACTTATTTTTTGCTATGCAGGAAAAATCCTAATATTGTTGGATATCTATTGTGTCCTCAGGACACCCCCTCCATTCTGGACTGGCCTCTCCCCCAGCCAGCGTACGATGAAGTTACTGCAGAGCCTGAGGATCAATCTGAGGACCAGGAAGTTCGGTCCATATACAAAGGGTTGACTGAAGATGCCTCTTCATCCTCTAGTACTGGCTTGACAGGAAGGAGTGAGTCCCAATCAGCTGACCTCTTCCAAGAGCTACAGAGAGAGGTAGTGAAAGCTGTGCAGTTAGTTGTGGAATTAATGCTATACAGGATTGATTTTTACTCTTAAATTATCACCCAAGCCAGCACAAACCTACTGTTCCTCTGACATAGGTGATGGTGAAGCTCCAGGTTCCAATGGCAACAGGCCGCTCCCTCCCGTCCTCCCCCCTCCCCATGCCTCTGGCCCCTTTGGGCCCACACCGACAGATCTGCCTTCCCCCTCCATCTCCCTCTTCCTCCTCCTCCTCTTTTGCCTCCTGCTTTGAGGACAGGCCTGTGTTGCCCCCACGCAGCCCCGTCCCCCCGTTGCGTCCCTCCAAACACAACCTCTCCGCCCGCGCCTTAAACCCAGAAGCCCGCTCCAGCTCCATTTCATTGGGCAACGAGGATGACACGCCTCCTCAGATCCCACCCAGAGACCACGCCTTTTCTCAGCCGGGCTCCCGCTCCTCCTCACCTGTAGCCTTGCCACCTCCTCCTCTTTCCGTTTCACCCCGTCGGGCATCCGGACTGCTGGGTCCCCTCCTGTCCTCCAACTCTCCATCTTCTTCTTCATCTCCGCCTCAGGCCTCATCCTATTCCTCGCGCCTAGGAGTGCCAGGCTCATCCTACTCCTCCACCTCATCACTGGATCCACTTGCCTTTCGTGAAGGCCGTGGCCTCTCCTCACTGATTGACAGTTCTCAGAGCTCAGCCCCCGCCCCACTGCCGGAGAGACCAGCTTTTCTGGAAAGGTGAGGTTTTCATATTAAACAGCATCTTTTATCCCTTTTTTTCCCCTCCCCTTATGGTACGTTCCCAATTTGGATTAAAGTGGCTTTTTATGGGTAGAGAGCAGAACGTGCATTTGTTCCCTTGATTTTATACTTCTTTCCAAATATGCATACAAATATCCCCACATGTAATGTTGTAGTAACATAGTTTTGGCAGCTCACAGTTAATGTTAGAGTCTTCTGATTTGCTTCAGATTTGTCAGCGTCACTTCCATTTGAGTGCAGTTAACTCACTGTTACGTTCAAGAAATCAGTTTGAGATGATTTGAGCTTTGTGACAATAGTCACGCAGGCTGTGGTGTTTAAATTAAGCTTATTTGATGCTAATGAGACAAAAACCTGAACTGTTGATACTGCACAAGGCAGGAGGGAGTCATGCTTTCGTGTTAGTTTAGCCAAATTCTAACTCGACCATCTGAATGTTGCAGCAGAAACTGAGACTCAGGCCAGGCAACATTTTTCCATTTTTCAGTTGCCCAATTTTAGTGAGCCTGTGCAAACTGCAGTTTCAGTTTCCTGTTTTTAGCTGACAGGAGTGGCACCCGGTGTGGACTATTCCCTGCAAAAAGTAATCCACATTTTTTTGCAGATCAACAGTTTCTGAAATACTCAGACCAACCGTCTGTTGAATACATGTACCTAATAAAGTGTCCGGTTAGTGTATACTCACACAGGTGATAACAATCAACAAGTAACAACAAGTAACAAGGTTAAGAATCAAATAAAAGCTCATGCAAAATAAATGTATTTCAAATTATTAAATATTGCAAAGAGACTTGTTATTACGAGCATTTCTTCAGTGCACAAGTAAAATTTCAGATGTCATTCACAATGAAACATCATTAGCTGTTCAAAATAATTCATATGCCATATTTACCAGATACGGAGCAGCCAACATGGCGGCAGTCAAACCCATGATGCAGCAGCAGCAGCCCAGCGGAGCCAAACCAAACACCTCCTACAACAACAATAATGGCCGAGCCGCAGCTCCCAACATGCAACAGGAACGCGTCACACAGGTGAGCGAGAGCAGAAGGAAATCTTTCATTTTTCTCTTTTTCCGCTTTAAAAAATGTTGTAACATTTTAAAAAAGCAATTTAGTTTTTAAATTTATCTCCATGTGGTTTCAGTTCTTTAAAATGCAAACAGAAGGTGAAGTTTAATGTCTGATTGACAGGTCCAGGGAGCTGTGCACGGTGTCACGATAGAGGAGTGTCAGGCTGCTCTGCAGAGCCACAATTGGAGCATCTCTCAGGCCATAAACCATTTGAAGGTACAGCTATTTGTCTGCACACCTTCTTAGTTTATTTATTGCACTGGATGCATCCATTAATCAGCAAAAAATATATATAAATTATTCAGTGAAGGCAAAAAAAGGTAAATTAACAACTGCTATTAAGTGAGCAGATTAGTATTTTTCCACAAGAAAGCACACTTTTAATAGTGAAACTGTCATTTTTTTCAAATGAATACAAGTTTACTATTAAACACTGTACTATTGATAATTCACAGAAATACGAGTTCGCGAAGGCTCCTGCTGGTAATTTTCCCACATTAAAAAGAGTCTCTGGTGAGATTTTACATTAAATACTACGATCCAAGATTCTGGTTAAAAAGCTTGAAACTCATACAGAACAGATGCAATCAAACTAATAGGTCTTCCTGTAGTTCATGTGTCGATTAGAGCAGGTGGTTTAAAAAAAAAAAAGCAGTTTCTGCTCATTCTTTATAAAAAGCAATAAAATAAATAATAAAAAATATATAATAGATTAACATAAAACCTTGATATCATCCTCTGGTCCTGATTTGACTGGACCAGAAGATGAGAATAAATTTTATGGTCAATTATCCAAATTCACAATGTCACATTTGTGATGCAGGAAGTAGATACACAGTCACGAAATCTGAACAGAGTATGAGGGGTGATGTTTTTTTTTATCCAGTATGATAATGTATTAAATATGACATAAAGCATGCTTAAATAATAACCTCTGCAGCATCTCTATCTGCTAAATGAGCACATCCTCTTGAAATGGTCTGTTGTTTTAGGCTCAGTGTCATTGAACCACTCAGACTCTGTTTGGAGGGCTGCACCTCATCAAGTGTTGTATTGAAGTAGACTTAGTGGCTACACTTCAGGAAAGTACAGTTTTGTGTTGGATAAAGAATATTTGCTTCCTCAGTAATTATGCAAAACATCTTTTGTGAAAATGTAGAAAAATGTCCCGTCTTCTCTCTCGCTGCATATACACAGCTCATAAAAAAATTTCTTCTGGGATATTGATCTGCTCAGTTAAGTAGCAGAGGGGCTTGTTAATCAGTTTCAGCTGCTTTGGTGTTAATGAAGGAGCACTAGAGGGGCAACAATGAGACAACCCCTAAAACAGGAATGGTTTTATAGGTGGAGGCCACTGACATTTTCTGACTGGTTTTTCACTAGTTTTGCTTTTGGCTAGAGTCAGTGTCATTACTGGCAGTATGACACAATACCTGTGAATGTCTCTGACCAAATAATCAGAAACAGACTTCATGAGGGTGGCCTGAGGGCCCTGTTAGAAGTATTATGGTTTGTTTTCCTATGAGTTATCATATCTAATGTTTTCATAAGTTGTTTCTATATATTACTGTGGTTTCCTTTATTCTGATGGGGTGTGTTTGTGAAACTTTTAAAAGTGAGCTGTCGAAGGTACTATAGTCCTGTTCACATCCCCCACAGAAACACACACACACACACACACACACAGAAACTCCTACAACAAAGGACACCTCCTCACACCTCACACGCATATGTAGATGAAAGGGTAAACTGGAAA
>VUQJ01011752.1:0-15083 GCA_015108635.1 Andinoacara biseriatus
ACTTTATGCTCCTGTATGAGTGGATTTACAGCAGCCATTACTCCAGACAGGGAGAGCCTTCCCGTCGTGTAAAGAGCTGCTGCACATAGCAGCAATGAATTTATAGCTGCAGCGAAGACGGGGACTGGTTTTAATGGTGACTGTGGTTTAATATTCTCCCTCAGCAGCTGAATCACCCAGTTAAGTTCTGCTTTTGTGACAGGAGTGACAATATAATGAAATACGACTGTTTATCGGTCACATTCATGGCATTATGGTCAGAGTAAAAAGAGCGGTTTCCTAAATTGAAATTTAGAGGAATGCCTTCCAGTTGTTTTGACATTTTTCTGTGCAGTTTGGTTTTATGGTTGCATGTTTTCATGAGAGACTCAGCATACAGGCAAACCTTATGTCAAGGAGGATGTTTGGTCTCAGTACCACACAGAGAGGGACAGATGCTTCCCTGAACACATTCACCGTCTCTGACCTGTTTTCTTTCACGCCACAAGATGGCCCCATAATGCTTGTGTGTGAGAGAGCGGTTCAGCGTCTTTGCAGGCGTACACCCAGTAATACCGCATCATGAGTGGTGCTGAGGATGGAGAGGAAGGAAGTTTAAATTATTCCATTTCCACTGAAGAGAACTGACGAAGCACTGACAGAATAACCCAGTGATTCCCAGAATTCTTCACTGAATCCAAAACCCTGATTGACTCAAAAATTAACAACTAAAATAAGGTGAAGTGCACGTGCACCCTCTTATATGGCTCTGTTTAGAATTATTCTTTCAAATGAATGTTAAATAGTAGCAAGTACACACCTGTGATCAGCTGAATTGATTCTGATTGAACTCATATAAAGTTTTCTTCTAGAATTATCCTGAATTTTATTTAGCTGCATCTTACAGCAAAGCCATGGTCTGCAATGAGCTTATAACGCTTCTACTGTTCACTGAAGCCTCATCAGAGATGGTCTCAGTGGAAGAATGGCTGTCAGGAAGCCATTCTTAAGGAAGGGAAACAGGGAGAACAGGCTGAGGTACGCCACATCACACCAGAACTGGACTGAAAATCAGTGGCAACAGGTCTGATGGAGGGATGGATCCAAATATAACTTTTGGTTCAAATCATCATTAATATGTATGGAGGAGGTCAGCAGAGAGGTACAACAGTGAGTGTCTGCAGCCATCTGTAAACCATGGTGGAGGCTCTGTCATGGTTTGGAGCTGCATTTCAGTCAGTGGTGTTTGAGATCTTGTCAAAATTGATGAAATTATGAATGCAGGAAAGTACCATCCGATTTTGATCCACCATGAAATACCATCTGGAAAGCATCTGATTGGGAACGGCCTCATTTTTCAACATGACAATGACCCCAAACACACTGCAAATGCAGTAAAAGCATACCTGGATAGGAAAAACCACCATCAGTCATGGATCGGCCTCCCCAGAGCCCGGGCCTCAACATTCCTGAAGCAATGTGGGATCATCCTGACATAGAACAGAACACAAAGGCAGAAACATCCAAAGAAGAGCTTTGAATGTCCTTCAAGAAGCCTGGAGAACTATTCCTGAAGACTGCTTAAAGAAATGAGAAGAAAGCTGCCTCAGAGAGTTCAGACTGTGCTGAAGAATAAAGGTGGTCACACCAAATATTGACTTTCAAGCTTGTTAGAACTGTACAGACTCTGCTTTGCCTCATATACTGTATTTCCATGCATGTTTGCATGTTTCAGTAAATCACTGCACCTATTTCCCATTTTCCTAGCAGCATATAAATAAATGACTTTGACAGTTGGTAGATTCCCTGAATCCACAAATGGAGGCAGTGGCTTTGCCATAAACTGTCAGCAGCTGTGATGCCTGGCTTTATGTACAGTAGAAACTGCCAGACTGAAAGAAAGATCCCGGCTTATTTGTCCCGTCAGCTAAAAATCCTCCGCCTTGCTACGAGGACTTGCTCAAAGCTCCTCTGCAACTTTGTCAAGAAAACTTGAGGAGGGAGTGCGGCACCACAGGCCCAAAGTCTTTGAAGTTGGGTTTGAGGCAGGGAAGTCTTTCTCTTTTGGGATCCAAAGGCCTTCAGAAACGAAGAATCCAATTAAAGAATGGAAAAGCAGCTTTCATTTTTTATTTATTTTTTTTTGGTGTGGGGGGTGGGGGACAGAAAAAAAGGCTGAATGATCTGTGGAGACCTTACACACCAAAAGCAGCCCTAAAATCGAGTGAAAAGCATGAAAGCAAAGATAATTAGGTTTAAGTGACAGTGTTGTCATTTATTTTGCAGTATTGGGATGTGTGTGTGTGTGTGTGTGTGTGTGGGGGGTGACCCTCTTCACTTCAGCAGCCAGCAAGCTTTTTAATTCAGGATCCATCAATCGTTGGGTCAAGTGCAGTCATATTTATTCATCAACATGATTATAATGTAAAAAAAAAAAAAGGCGAAATATGCAAGAAGAGAGGGCGGTTTGTGTGGTGTGTGGAGAGCGGGGTGAACGTGCTGTTCATAGTTTCGGCGGCATCCTGGAGTATTTTTTAAATGAAATGAGAAGAAAGAGAGCAGAGAAAGATTGAGGTGTGGGAGAGCGGGCTCAGTGATTTTGGTTGACATTTAGTGTGAACTTTCTGTCACAGAGACGGAAAGAAGGGGAGGTTCATTATGAGCGTTTCAAAGTAACAACAAACTACTGGAAGTAATGCCAATCGAGGCAGCCTAAATGTCATCGTGCCCTTCTTTTATTTTCTCTCACACCTAAAGTCAGGGAAAAAAATGTAAAGGCATTACATTGTTTTTTTGCTTTCAAAAAAAAACAAACAAACAAAAAAAAACTAGGATGACCTGTGATTGGTTTGAGATGTTTTGGTGATTATGATGCCGAGACATCCTGTGTTTGTGTACTCTGATCCAAGAGATCAGGGTCGTGAAAACGAGGGTGATCTGTGTAGCCTGTAGGCCACACGCTGCTGACAGTTAACCGTCCTTCTGCTCTTTCCGACAGCGAGAAAAGCTGATCCACGAACTAGAGGACGAGCGACGCCTGCGACTGGAGAGCGAGAAGCGTCTCCGGGAAGTGACGGAGGAGTCCGAGCTGGGTCGGGCGCAGATGGTTTCACTGCAGCAGCAATTCTCCAGGTAAAAAAGGCCAGAGAGCCACGAGCGGTCGTTAAATCCCATTTTTCCAGCCTTTCACTGATAATGGCACAATAAAAACAGTGGATGTGTTGCTAAGTTACTGATACTGATCCTAATCTATTCAGTATTAACAAATGTTCGATTCAGCTCTCTGTAACCCTGTGTGGGAGGTGAAGAAAAGTAACAAGTTACATAAAATGATTGTATTTCACTTGAGTTATTTGATCTCTCTTTATATGCCTACTGTATAATTACAGTTGGACACATGCAGCAGTTACATTTTTATGCAAACTGAGGTGAAGAGTCTAGGTCACCTAAAACCTTGAGCTGCCTTTCTAGTTATTTGCTGTTATTACTGGATTGAGACTCGATGGACGTCTCGGGCACCACAGCAGGCAAATACTCCCTGAGTAAACAAAGGTTTTGAGGAGATGATCTTGCACACTCCTTGCCCCATTTCCCATCTCTAAACTGCAGGTCATCACAAGCCATCTGCAAGAAATTGTAATCAGTGAAGAAATGCACTTAATCACTCAGAGGTTTGCTTTATTTAGATTCCCTTGCATTACTTGTTGCCCTACTTTTGTTGGAAAAGGCCAAACCATCTGCATCATCCAGTAATTATTGTCTCTTTGCTTTAAAAGCTATGACAGGAATTTGAGTCTGTAGCTCAGAGTCAGAGTTTGGACTTGGATTACCTCTGATTTTTTCTTTTCTTTTCTTTTTTTTCTTCTTCTCTGGCTTGAACTCTCTGTGGCCCTGGAAAAGAGCACGTGTCCACTGTATTTCTTTCCTTTTTGTTCACAATGGAAAAAGAATTCACTCTAGACTTTTCTGTCTTCAAAGATATATCTTTACTAGAGGCTGAATTAAACTTCATTTTTGGGCGTACACACTGGAGGCAATTCACGACAATGTGGCGACCAAAGACCATAGAAAATGAACGATATTTGGCGACTACGGGCGAAATAACTGCTGGCGACCTGAAGTGGTCTTGAATCTGTGATAAACTTTTCTTGACTTCAAAGCAAGCGACTGAAGCACCTACCAATGATAGGGCATATCATAGGGTAGTAGGTACATTAGAGGGTTACCAATGCAACTGATGTCTGGAATATCGGTTGGTGGACACAACCACTAAACTACTTATCCAACTTGGGATTACAGTTTTATGGGCTCGGGCCCACCCCAGGGATACACCCTGGACAGGTGAGCAGTCCATCACAGAGCTAACACTCTCATACATATTTAGAACCATCAATTAACCAAAGAAGTTATATTAATTCTGATAACATAATCAACCTCATTTACTTTTATGGGAAAAAGTCCTTTTTTGCTTTTTCTAAATGGAGATGGAACTAGTTTTCAGGATAAAGTATTTGATTTCTATACTTCTATACTGTATTTTCTCTCCATTATATTTCATTTTAAAAAGGAAAGGTTTTAATATGGTTGCATAGTGGACAGTATATATGTTCATACCAATAAGTGTAATATGCCAGTGTCAGCTCGATAATCCGTGGCATCGCATCATCTGTTTGCACCAACATAGAGCACGATTGATTGGGTCAGACTCACCATGAAAAGGATGAACTGGGGTCCAGCTGGGTTGCAAAGCAGCTTGTAGAGGCAGCATAAAGTTTAGGCGGGTTAAAGCAAGTTAAATAGCATACACCATTGTGCCAGTTGGATGCGTAGAATGAAATCAGTTGGACCGTGAGCTGTGAAGATTATCTAGATAGACGAAGTTCTCCCAAAGTAATTTCCATCAGCCTCTGGAAGGTTGATGGAGCACTCTTAAGGCCAAATAGCATTGAACTGAAAGAGGTAATTTTATCAGTGCTGTCCTTGCCCATCCGACACTGCCAATAACCACCGGAGAAAATCACTGAACCAGACAGCGAGTCCAGAATGTCTTGAATGGTAGAGACTGCTAAATATGGGTAGAGGTTTAATGGTCTGGTACTTTAATAGTGCTTTTCTACTCTATTTGAGCACTTGTCGTGCTTCCCTACTACAAGCCTCATTCACCCAATCACACTACATTTGCCTAAGCATTTTAACCTAACAATTTAGGGTTCAGTGTCTTGTCCAAGACATGTGGACAAGAGGAGCTGGGGATCAAACCACCAACCTTCTGCTTAGTAGACAACCCACACTACTGTCAAAGCCACAGCTACCACCACCATGTTTAGTTCTGGGTGGGGTTGAGATCAGCTGTCATCGGCTGATGGACCAGAGTAATCTCGACTTTGACCTGCCTGAATTTAACCCGTGGCTCAGTTTCTGGACACTTTACAGTAAGCGACAGCAACGGGCTGATCAAAATAAATCTAATAAAACAAACATGGACATTTTGTATCAAACTGGCAGCAGTCAATAAAAAAAGACTTTATCTTTCAGGAGATATCAGTGGCAACGTGGAACATTTTTCCATCCCTTTTAGTAAGAGCAATAGATTTTTGCCAGCAATTTTCTGCAATCAGCACAATCTCTCAGTAACCTTCAAAATCGATATCTTGTTTCCACTTTTACTATTTCTCATATTTTTTCTTTGCTTTTCAATTTCATCACAGCACTTCAGCACTACTTCGCTCAGACATTTGACCTTGTCATCAGCACAAAGATCATGCGATACATTACTTTTGCTTTGCAGAAAGGGAACTCATAAGGTGTGAAGTGCTCAAACAATGCTCTTGTCATAACTTTAGTAACCTCTATTTCATGAACTTGTCCTCCTCTCCGCAGCAGCTGAAGTGTGACAGAGAGGGACAGCAAATCAAGAGCTCTGGCCGAGTTGATGCCATAATTAGGCGATAGGCATTCAGTATGCCAAAGGAGAGGGGGGGAAAAAAGAGTCTGGGGGATTTTACATTGACTGCTTATCTTCTCATTAAGTTGGTGGAGAAAATCCTGTACATTTTAATGGTCCCAGTGTTATAGTGCAGACGAGGGCAGAGTCGCCGCCAGGGGAGGAATAAAATATTTAAGAGCCATTCCAAAGATTTATCACATATTTAAAATGTTCCATTGATGCCTCTGAATTAAGCTCAGCAGTGTTTCTCACTGATGTTCGGCTTCCTCGCGTTCCTGCTGCACATTTATACAGTTTACACTTTAGATCCAGCTGAGAGGAGACACATTTGAAGGGGTTAATTTTCCTTTGTTTACCGTGTTCTGTACCCTTCCATTTCCAGCATTTCCCGGTCCACGTTTTCCATCTGGGTCACCTTCTGACCTTAATGTGGACAGGTTCCTGACATAATCACATCTGTGCAGATCCAGTGCACTCCCTCTTCCAGTGTAGAAGTGAATTGGTAGATAGGGGCTGGCAATGCAGGAATCAGTGTGTTGAAGCCAAAGTGAGAGAAAGTACAGCAATTCTATTAGGAGGGAAATATATAAAGCTTATCCCTGATTGGGTCCCACACAGGTCCCCACAGAGACAGATGAATTTGTCTGCATGGCAGGGGTCGTTCAGATGGATGGTTCTCATTGGGTGTCCGACGGCTACCGCTGCTGCACCGAGGCCGCCGCAATATAGACAAAGATTCCATTATGTCCTTAAAAAGTGCTCATCGAAGCGGGGATGTTCGCCCAGCCTCGCTGAGCTGTCGCCATTCCAGCGGCGTCGCACATTGTCATGATGCTGGATTGCTGTAATTTCCCCGCGCCGCGTCGTCAATGCTTTTTGTGACTCCCGGGGGGGAACGCGGGGTTCGGGCTGCTCTCCCTCCCCGCAAGTTAGAAAGATATCTCCCCACCGCCTCCGCACAAACAAGCTAACAGGATTTCACTCTCAAAGACTTAATCTTTGTTTAAAGCGATGCTCGAGCGCTTATCTGAATGTGAACGAGGGCCCAGCGAGTCCCCGGCACGCGTGTGGAGTGTGTCTACCGATACCTGGCCCGTCACAGGATTAACATGCTTGCATGGCAGCCAGTAATCTGTGGTGGCAGATGGGACATCAGTGTGGTCACTTTAATTAGCCAATAAAAAAAGAAAAAAGAAAAGAAAGGGCCGCTGCTGAGCCTTCCTGTAAACCTTTGCCCCACTTGCGTCTGCTGTTTCAGTTATTGGCTTACGGATACTTGCCTTCAACCAGCAGACAACACTTATTTCCATCTCTGCCGACTGTGATCACTGAGCCCTTTCCTGATTGATTCGGGCTTGTTATTTGTTGTGCATTAGGGGAATAGAAACCCCAGTTCATCAATGTGTCTTTTGGAGATAATACCCACAAATCATGTTAAGTGGATGTCCAGTCTTTTAAATAGACTGCGATCTGCTTGACCTCAGGCAACAATTGATTTGCGCGTCGCTAATTAATTGAGGTTTGCGCTTTGAATCACGAGGACGGGGATGAAGTCGGGCGAACTGGTTGGAACGATAAAAGCCAACTCAGTGCTCCAACAAGGAAATCAAACACTATGCAAATTAATGTTTTAAATGGATTTCTCCTCCGAATTCCCTGCTTTTTAAGCTCGCCGCTTTGTTGCGTGATGATATGAGGCAGAAGGTAATGAGCTGCTTGTTACAGCTGCTCTTTACAGTGTCTCAGACACATGAACAAACAGCAGCACCAAAAAGGAAAGATCAGTCGGTCACCCCTGCAGCCAGACAAACTCCAGGGAATCTCGGCTTCTTACAGCCTTTGTTTGTGAGCGCTTTTTTTTTCCCTCTCTCTGTACGCCTCTGCTTCGGCTTCTTTTGGCAGGGGTAACAATTTAAGGCAGGAATTGCCAAAACTGAAACAACCGGTTTTTTCGTTTCTGCTTTCACCCACAAGAGAAAAAAACAAAGCTCAGTTAGCTCCTGAGATCAGAAAGCTGGGATTCCTCAAGTGACTGACCACTTAGCTCCAAACATAGGTGTTCACACACACAAATGCCTATACCCTCTCCTCCACACACACACACAGACACACACACCCTCCCCCAACTTTGCTTGGTGTGGGTCACATGCCCAGCCTCCCCTGACCCCCACCCCCCACCAAGGCTTCCCCCACTGCTAGCAAGGCCCTCAGTCATTAAACTCAAGCGGATTAGCAGGAGACTTCCAGCCCACAACTCAGCAGAGTCCTCAGCCCACCCTGGACGTCCCACAACTCCATACAGACACTTAAGAGCCGGGACAGGCCAGGAGGGAGAGAAGAGATGGGGACACGACCAGGAGTGGCAGCACTTACAATCTCCATGTCCTTCACTAAATGAGAGCATAAATTAATTGCAGAGACAGAAACACAATCCATCGAGCGCATTTGGATGTCTGTTCCGGGAGGCCTCAACCACATCTCGCCTCTGCACTCAGACAGGATGACCGCCGAGGAGACGCGGGGGCCACCGGGGACCCCCCGTTAAAATCTGCCCTGAAGATGAAGGAGGTAATTTGCAGGTAATGAGTACAAGTGCAATTTCATTTTACCCGTGAACTTTTTCAGCCTCTTTGCGGTGACTTGTTTGGTTACCCTTCACTGCGTTTTGTTTCATTTCCTTTGCTCACCCTCTTCAAACTTTTATTGTAGTCATTCCTCTGCCTCCTGGTGGAGATTAGACACTTCTAGAAAGGGAAAAAAGTGAAGTCCTTGGTCTTGGATTCTCTTATTTCTGTTTTGTTCTCTGTACGGCGTGGCTTACTGAAGGCAGAAAGGAATTCCTCTTGACTATTTTGCTGTCTTTAAATGAGAGCCACTGTCACCCAGAAGATGCACAAGCTCATTGACAAAACCGGGGTGTTTACAGCGGACTCGGCCCCTTGACTTTGACTCATTACTTGAAGGGCCCTCTTCGCGCAGGATATGGGAGACTTACGCCTAGACTAACAACGACAGCAGATGATGACGGGTGCCTGCAGATTTACAGCCCGGCGGCGTACTCTTTCCACACGGTGCGTGAGAACATGCGTGCGCGCATGCATATTCAGTGTATGTCGGGCGGCCGGTGATGTAAACAGGCAGGAATGGCAGCGCTTTTCAAGTCTGGACGTGTTGTTTGGACAGTCACGCTCAGGTTGAGCTCCCTCCATGGTCTGCAGCATTCATGCGCTACTCCTGTTACCACCACCACAGCTGGACCGGCAAAGCCTGATAGGCTCAGAGAGGGAGCTGAGTGATTGCACTCTGTTTGCAGATCAATGCCCTCCCTTCTAATCATCCAAGCATCCAGCTATGCTGGGTCTGAGTTGAGTTTTTTAATTTGGCACATTCAAACCACCACCCCCCGCCCCCCCAACCTCTGCACGCCTTGGCGACTGCAGGGTTTAGCTAGATGAATCAGGCCCCTGTTCAAGGCGACACATCTGGGGTCATTAACAGGATGGAGGAGGGGTCAGTCTTTTGAAGTTACTTCCTTACAGCTGCCCAATGGGGAATGGGGCTGTTAAATAGATAATAGGTGTCTGGACTATTTTGGGAGCACCTCATATTTAAGGATTTATTGGTCCATTTCAGCCCCCTCTCTTTAACTTCCAAATTTGACCAGGGAATTGTGTCTGATTGAACTTAATTTGGGTTATTCTACTCTATCACTTGCACTAAATTACCAGCCCATAAGAGGGCTTTGGTATCAATCTTCCTGTTTTTCTTTGAAGATAAGACCCAGCCCGCTCACTTACCGAGTGCTCTGCTGGATTTCTGTGTCAAAATGTGACCTGTTATTCGCTCGTAATTGTGTCAGACAACCACAAACACTTGCGCACGCCCTCTCCACCACACCACACTAACTTCCGCCTTGGATTAAACATGCTGGTTATGATGTTAATAGGTCAGATTACAAGCGCGTGCGGAAGTAGGGCATCTATCCACAGCAGCTTGCCTGTTTTCTCTGGAGTGCGAAGCTGGTGACTGTAGCCTAAAGCCAAAGAGCATGTAATTCAAACTGATCTCATGGTTGCAGTATAGATTTGGCTGTCTGGCAGCTGCTCTGGTTGACACATTTACACAGATGCTTTGCATGAGCACCAGAAAATGCCAGTCACCTACTTCCTAAAGGGGCAGTGCATCCGTCCCTGCAGTTCAACGGAGGTGAATGGAGTTTTGTTGGCATTCAGTGCTCACAGCACTGAAGCCCAGTATTTAAAACATCTCTTTCTCTCAACAGTGTCCATTTACTTTGCATAACCGTCACACCAGAAGAACTACTTTCTGGTTATAAATCAAAGAGGGTCACCTCGGTGCAATAATCTGGCTGATTGCCATTCATTGCTGTAGAATTCTAAGCAGGGAATCTTCATGGTAATCTTTATTTACAAGATACAAACTTGACTTACATTTTCCAGTATTGGAAATTGGCTCTTTATTTATTTGCTTTTGCCTGCATTGCTGCTGAATAACAAGAAAAGCTGATCAATCAACACCCAAGGCTGCAGGCATTGTTTTCTCTAACAATTTATGTATAATTTTGTCCAAAACTTTTTCTCTAAACTTTCAGAAAACAGCCAGTGTCCCGGTGTACATTTTAAAATGGCTTGTTTGAGGTTTGATTGTATAGAAGTCTATGAGAAAATGACCCTGCTTCTCACTTGATTTATGTCCCCAATAAGGATTTTACTAATAAGATTATAGTTTTAATTGCTTGTTCCATATCTTATTCATTACAGCACATTGTTCTTACTGTGAACAATTATCAAATTTAGGGTAAAATAGACAATAAAACGCCAAGATAGAGAGGGCCAAAAGCTTTTTAAAATCAATGGATATATCCATCTTTTTGTCTGATCATCAGTTTAAAAAAACAAAACAAAAACGCTCCAAATATATTTAAGTCATCCCGACTGAGAAAAACTGATAAATATTAAAACATTACTTTGGGAAGTCGATGCAACTGATTTGTTTTTAGGTTTTTTTTGTGTTTGCTTCAAAATTATTTAGAAGACTAAAGTAGTATGAAAAATAGTTGCCAGTTTTGACAAGTTGTTTCAGCCCTCCACCTAACTTGACTTCTCCTATCGGCCTGCTCTGCTGTGACCCCTGCAAAACCCCAAATGGCCCTGCTAGGAAGAGGATGGGGCTCTGGATGTAAGTAAGTGCAGTCCACGCTGTCATCTTGACTAAGGTCTCCCGCTGGGATGTCTTCCTCAGTCTGTAGCTCTGTCTCACATGTGGGACACACATGCCTGCGGCCTGTTGGGAAGATGCTCAGAGAGGCTCCAGCGAGATGCTCTCGAGGGCTGACAGCTTCCTCATCGCTAAATGCTTCCTTTGGCCGGGAATGAACATGTGGGACAGCCTTTGTGAGTTTGCAGTCTAAATCCTCCCAAATGTAGTGGAAGTGTTGGGTGTGTGTAGGGGGGGGGGAATCTAAATCTGGTTGCTTCCATATGTCCCTTTTAATTTACACTCTGTTGCAGGCTAGTCCTCGATTGCACCCAGTCTGCACGGCACTTCTGCTAAAACCCCTTTGTGGTTGTGTTCGAGGTCTTAGATGGCTAAAATGCTGTGGGTTTCGGTGCATTTATGATATTTGGAGCAAGTGTATAAGCGCTCTGATGTTGTCGCAGCAGTCGGTCAATAAATATGTGAATGAAATATGACAGTCGGGGCACGCTAAATGCTTTGGCCGCTTGATCTCTTTTCCTCTTGCATGTGTGTCTTGTTGGTGAGGTTAAAGTTCTCTGGCGAGAGGCAGCGGTCATGAGGGCAAGGACCTTTGAAATGCTACTCCGCTGTAACACGCATGACTGATGTGCATGACTTTTACAGCTCTGACCTGTCCTCAAAGCCAAACTCTGCACCAAAGCCTCCAGTTTAGTTCCAGGGAGTTTGCCTCTCTCCTTCATTTAGGTCACGTATAAGAAAGGGTCTCCTTGCATGTTTTCTGCAAAACAGCTCTAAGAGGATAAGAGTGGCTTAGCATTGTGTTAAGCTAGGCAATCAGCCGGTGGGTGTGCATTGCTGGAAAGGCGTCTGAGAAGGAGAATGGAATATTTCTGGACAAAAACAGACAGTTTCGCGGGGCCTTGTTAAGGCGATTGGAGCTGTCGATGAAGCAGTCACGCGAGGGCCTCTCATGGCCTCGATTCAGCTGCACAACAAGGAGATTGTTCTTGCTATCATTTCACCAGCTTTGGGATATTCCAGTTGTGCACCGGTCAAATCTGATTAGAGGGTTTCAGTCAGCCAGAGCCTCTGACAGCACCGATAAAGGGAGAGTGCAAACATAGTCAGAGAGAGGGGAGCTTCTTCTTAGTCAGGTGAAACATTTGAGGTTTAGATATTTCACTCTGATCTTTGTAATTCTCCACATTATGCCCTTCGTTCTCAGCCCATGGGATTTTCTGTGATGAAGGGAAAGCAGCAAAGCAAAATGCCTAGCTTGCTTTCATTTCTAATTCAGAATAAAGACTCAGTGCTGCCAAGGAATGCTGGCAGCCTGAATATCCCCACTATAGGAGGGTATGTCTGCGTTGTCTGAGCTGTGAAACACGCAAACATGCAGGTGGTCACTGGCAGGAGAGCGCCGACTAAAATTAACTAAAAACTGTGTTTGCTGAAAAGAGGCACATTTAGAGGGAGCGCGGTCGAGAACGACAAGCTGGAAGTCCTGCAGAGATCTCTGATCGTGCAGCGAGCGTCCTGGCAGGCCGCCTCCCTGTTAGCTTTTCTTGCACGGAAAGTGTCGATTTTAGTAAAGCCAAAGCCTCTTAATCACTAATAAAGACCCATGCTGCTACACATGTGCACACACACACACACACGGGGATGACAAAACAGGGGGATCCCTGTCCTTAGTTGTGCAAGTCTATCCCTGATTCCCCTTTCCGTCTGATCCAGGACTACTGGCCTGCTTGCCACCCAGCAGGGGTTCTCCTCCTTTCTAGAGGGCTTAACTTGGGACATATGGAAAGTCTTTGCCTGCCAGATCACTGTCTTTGCACAGACTAGTGTCGGATAATGACACGCTGGACACACATCAAGCAGAAATGAGAACAGGAGATCTGCTGCTCGGTAACCCGGCCTCGGGACTGACCGTCGATTGAGCGAAAAGCACTCAGGCTTATATGATGACTGTGTGGCCTATTTTAGCCCAGAGACCCACATTTCTGCAGTAGCGTCTGGGTCACTTTACAGCACTGCGCGTGCAATCGGATGACTTCACACATGGAGCTCAGGGACGTCTGCACGCTGCTTCTGGCCTTTTTCCGAAAAAATGGCGGCGGTAAAAATGGAGAAAAAGTCAAGATGGGGTGAGTTTTGAGCTGCGATTTTCAGCTTTTGAGAAAGGTTTGCAGCCCTTTGATCATTTTCAGGTCTGTGAAGGAATTTGTCATTGAAGGTTGGAGCTGAATAAAGGGGATGCGGTTTTGATGAATAGAAATAGTTTTGAGTGAAGCGTTTGAAGTCATCGTGGCTTTTGACAGCTATATGGTAAAGAGAAAGAAGACGGGAAGTTTTTCAGGGAGAGACGACACACGGTGCTTCACCTCCAGCTGCCCCGCTGTGTTCTGACGGTGCATCGTTTTGTACCGCCGCACATGAAAGCGCCGAGCTCGTGCGCCGGTCTCTGGCTGTGTGTTCGAGAGGAGGAGAGAGGGGTGTGTTAGCTTGAACGTCGTCAGACCCCAGGCTGAAAATTGATTGGACTCTTAATTGTATTTCCTGGACTGCTGACAAACGGCGCACTTGAAATTCAGCCGGCGCGCCACGAGGGTCAGGAGAGTCACAATCGGCTTTTGCCTTTTGTCCTTTCCTTCGTCTCTCCTTCCCAGAACGATGCTTTGAGCAGGTCTCTGGCAAGCACTTTGAGATTAATCACGCTATCACACCGAGCATGTTTTTTATGTAAAGTAATGCTGTCATCTGAGAGCTATATTCCATCCATCAAAAGCATTTAGCACGCTCTCTCTCACATGTAAATATGCTTTAGATAGCTGAATGTGCAGCAATGACAAATTGCACTGTTTACTTGTGATGTTTAGCTGGGAGCTTGTCCTGTTCTGTACTTAGCCGGATTTACTGCTCTGCAAACAAGTGTTTGCTTATTTAAATGCACTATTTTAATGCTCGAGGAACCACATTACTTCATAATTACCTTTCTCGCAAACACTTACTAACAAATTAATGGCAATTATTCAAAGCGCTTCTATATATTGCGGCACTGCACGAGTTCCTGACGAAAATGAGATTAGAAGAGTAGTTCAGGCAGAAGACACAAGATTTCGGAGTAGATGAAATACGAGCCAGTTCCAGAAATATGTGGACGGCCTGTTAACTATCAGGAATATTTAGAATTTAGTGATTTGCTTGAACTTTTAGTGATTTAATTGAACTGAAAGGATTCATATGAAACTGAAGAAATGTATTTCCTCTTTTTAGATTTGACACAAGGAACATGTTTCTAAAAACTGACTGGAAAAGTAATGTTAAAAAAAAAAAAAGAAGGAAAAAAGATGCACTTAGAGGGCTAAAGAGGAGAGGGGGACAATAATGTTATTCAGGTTTATTCAGGTTTTGGAGCCACGTTTGCTGCCAGCAGACATCTTTGTCCTTGCTTATTTCAGCAAGACAAGGCCAAACTAAATTCTGCAAACATATGAGCAACAAGAAGAGGAAAACAATTTGCTTTCAGAACGACAGCAGTCGGTCTCTTCGGTTCCCAAATGCTTACAGTGATGTTCAAAGAGGAGGTGATGCAACACAGTGGTAAACATGGTCGTGACCCCCGAGTGTCAAATGAGCATAAAATATAATTTCAGCAGCAGTTTCAACAACATTTTTAATATGTTGGATGATTTTCCAGTTTCATATGGACTCAAAATGATTTGCAAATCTATGGAAATGCGGTTGTTGCTATAGCAAATGGAGAAAACGGGAGAGTTGGGGTTTTTTTTCCAGACAGAATAAATCTTTAGTCCAGATGGAGCCAGATTTTCTGTCAACAATAAGTACCTCCTCTCCCCCAGCACCACCGCTAAACGTCGAAGTCTTTCTGTCCGAGCCTTCAAAAGGACCAAAGTCTATCGAGTGAGATGCCACA
>VUQJ01011752.1:19084-32687 GCA_015108635.1 Andinoacara biseriatus
AAAAAAAAAAACCAAAAACAAAATTAAAAATAAAAAAAAAAAAAATTGCCTAGATGAAAAAAAAGAAAAAAATCTCTAAAATAAAGAATGAATAAATGTCTGAGTAGATGAAAACGATTAATGTAAACAACAGATAAATAAGTAAATGGCAGCTAAATAAACCATTTACATGAAAGAAACATAGATGAAATATGTATGCTGTACCATATCTCTGAGGATAGTTGCTCCCCTTATGAACTGCATACAGTACTGTGGAAAGTCTTGAGGTTAGGTTCATAATTGTAGTTTGGTTGAGTTTCCATTCCTTTTTTTTTTTTAGTTTATTTTACATCCCCTAATTTCTCTGTGTTGGTGTTTTAGTTACTTCCCGTTGTATTTTGTGAGTCTCCTGTCTCGTGTGCCTTGTGTTTAGTTTGGTTTCCCCTCTGTCTCGTTAGTTTGATTCTGTTCACCTGTGTCTTGTTTTTCTCAGTTCTCTCCCCCCTAATTACCTGATGTGTAGTTAAGCCCTCAGTTTGCCTCAGCTCCTTGTCACGGGTTTGTTTCCCCTGTTTGGTTCCTCCTAGTCGCTGTTTTGGATTACTGGACTTTCCTCCAACCATATGGATTTCCTGCCTCAGCCTCAATAAAGGTTTGCTTTTGTTTGTTTAGCCCATCATCTGGGTCTGCATTCTGGGTCTGTACTTTCCACATCCATGCAACATCCCATGACAGAGAAAGCCCGGAGAACTGTTGCTCAAGACCACTTTCAAAATATTACACGAAAGTCTGGCTTCTAGAAAGCAAAATATAAAGAAATGAGGAGGGACCCAAGACAGCACAACACTATGTATGTCACATACACTATTTCTTATACAAAAAAGTTACTCAGCCATAATACACAACATGCAATGTGCATAGAGGCCTTTGATTGGGGATCATGATCATGATCTGACTGCATTTCTATGTCCCGAAATTCTGTTTATAAGTGGTCTAGAGGTTTTAGAGGTTTTGCCTATGCATGCCAGCCCACAGGGGCATTTGAGCATATATACTGTGCTGCATATATACTATGTTTAGCTGTGTGTGGGTAGTTTTATGAGTGAAATTACATTGATGATTCCCACTACATTCAACCGTGTAGTGGAAGAAGATGAAGTGCTTATTGTAAGTGCACTACTGATAATAGTGCCAGTCAACTTTGTTAAGGATACACAATGAGCAGTAAAATCTTCTGCCAATATTGCAAAGATTTAAAATTTCAGCAGCACATCAGCTGGTTCTCTGAAGCCGTTTTCACTCACGAATTGACCCAATTACCCAGTATTACAGGTCACTCGGGTCTATTTAAGTGACCCTTTTCGGGCTCTCTTGCCCTCCTCCTGTGCTTTACTTTATTAATAAACAGTGTTAATCAGAATCTAAATGTGCGTTTTTGTTGCAGACTTTTTAGAGCCATAATGGTGATCTTTATCCTGCCAACGTACAAACCGAGTGTGTGGTTCTGTGTGCAGATAAGGGTCTTGGGGGATTCACAGCAAGCCAGCGTGAATTGGACAAGCTTTTACTATGTGGGAGAGGGTAATCCTGGACAACGGCCAGACCTGATTTCATGTGTGAAAACGAATTTAGAGCTGACAGGACCCCCCAATAACGGGCAGTTATTTTGGGGGTGGGGGGATACTGGCACCAATACTTCCAACATCTTTGTCACGCAATAGTGTACGTTACGCTCTGAGGTTTTGTTGACCCTACATGCACCCCGAGCTCCTCCCTATGTATATCCCTGGCGATGTATAACATTACTTTACTTCCTTCTTTGCTGGGGTGATATTTAGCAATGCTGTTACAGATCCTGAAATAAAGGACTGAGGATTAGTTTTAAGGCTTGATGGTCATACAGAACAACATCAAATTTGTCTAAATGCATGCAACACTGTCTGTTCTGGCAGTCTTGGAGGTCTCTACAGCAATAAATATTCACCACTAAAATGTATTCATTTCTGATAATGTGTGTTTTGTGTGTGCAGGATGGAAGAGACAGTGCGGTCGCTGCTGCAGAATCAGGGTGTCCTGGAGCAGACTGCTGTGGACATCATGAAGGTCTACAAGGTAAACTCTCATGAGAGCTTCCTGTGCTCATCCTGTGGTCATTATGACGAGACTGTGACGATAGTCCATCTTAGGCACAGAAATGGTCAAAAGGAAAATAAAGTTTATTATTTTAAGTATTTATTTACTGAATTGCAGTAATAATTTAGCAGAGAGATGCATCTTTATCCTCCACTTTCTTTCTTTTTTTTAAAAATTTTTTTTCGCTGAGAGCCAGGATATTGACTAAAGCAAGACTGAGTCAAGGTGAAAGAATTCATTCCCGGCCCTGTTATGTAAGAGAAATAGCTGGTGGGATTGAGCAAAAATGCAGAAAGAATAAGTAATACCGTGTATTTTTTGAAGCTCGGGTCACCTTTAGGGTCTCGCTTCACAATTTGGAGTTGAGCATGTTTACACAGTGTTGCAGTGCAGAAATGTTTCGGTCTGGCTATCATCAGTGTGGTGTTATCTGACAGCCCTAACTGTAGAAAAAAATGGTCTTTTCCTTCCAGCTATGTATGGTGCATTCATTTGTAGACTTGGAAATACTTGGGACTCTACGGATATTTATTAAGCCTTACCGGTGCTTTGTTTTTTATATGTCACGCTAGGGGCACACAGTAACTACAGTGTCCATAAAGCAGCAGCCACATTATTGTCTTTAACTTCGAGCTGGTGAAATGAGACCGAAATGCCTCGAGGGAAGAGCAGAAAAGGGCAGCTGCTAGTTCATGAAGTACGCAATAAAAAGAGTGTCTTTATTAATGACTACACGTGTATATCACAAGACAGAAATAGATGCAGAAAAAAAAATCTGAGTGATGAGTGCAAATAAAAGTGTCCTGAATAAAAAAACAAGCGCTGTAATGTTTACTGTCAGTGGCTCTACTGCTTATGCATTCCAGTGAGTTCAAGTGAAACATGGGTTTAGCAGCCATAATAATAGACTCACGTCTGAAAGTTGTCCTGAGGCGCAGAAATCATCATAAAAATACAACCAGACAGCGCAGTCTTATGAAATATATATCAAATGAATGCTCTTTGTTAATATGCAGATAATGTTATCTGTGCATGTGAAATTATTCCTTACAAAGGGAGTATGAAGAGGAGAAACACTGGGATAGTGGTGAATACAAGTGGAAGGCAGGTGAAAGAGTTTGGGTTCTGCAGTTCCTCTAGTGGCCACTTGAGGCTCGCTCCAAAAGTGAGTCAATCCTCCATCAACTCCCATGTTAAAAATTAACTTTACAGCAATAAAAAAGCATATCTACAGCCTGGTAAAAGAATGTTTCTGGCTTCTATGCATAGTTTCTTCTTCACAGAAACTCTGAGTGGGGTGAATTTAAAAAAAAAAAAATTACTTTTGCTACCCTTTGGCTTCAGGAAAGATTTGAACCCTACTCTCCCAAGTGAAAGTCCTGTGCTCTTTAGCCTAAAAACAGACCTACACAAGGATCAGGAATCTGCATTCCCCTCAGAGCTGTTTGAGAATAAGAGCGGAGAAGTTTGAAGAGAGAAACTTCATTGCCAACTTTAATAACTTGTCCATCTGGTTACCGGAGTTAAGGGCAGCAACTGCGCTGACATAAACAGCTGTAGCCAACTGGTGTCTGATAGGACTGATGTCCACTAATTGGACCTCTCTAATATAATTTCTTGTGTTGGTGTTAGATGATTTTAATTGAATTATCTAAGGAATAATATGACCTACTGTGAGGTACAAAAGTTTTTGATTCAGTTTTTGTGAATTAACTTGGATTGGAATTAAATCTATACTATAGGTACATCATAACCATAAATGCTTCTGAAACCCTCAGAGGTATCTGTACTCATGTATTGAGAACAAATATCAGTAAAGACAAAAACTGTTTGTGTGCAGTTTGTCACACAATCTGCCTGTTAGCTAAAGGTCCAGCTGCTGTGTTCCAGGATGAGAGAGAAGTTCAATCAGAGATTGAGAAAGATGTAAGAAAGAGGAGAGGAGATGAAGGACTGTTCTGTGACACCTGATAAACTGGACATTTAAAGCTCTTGGATCTGTATACAATGTGAAGTTGTGTATATATTTTGAAAGATCCTGCAAATGAAACTGAGGCACACTAACTTTGTGTTATTCAAATACTCAACAGTTTAGTGCAGGATGAACAGGTTAGTTTGCTGTACTGTGGTGAATTTATGTTGGACTGTGCACAGTGTCTATGTTCATGGACAGAGTTACAGGTTACATCAAGTGTAGCAGAGATGATTTTGAATTTAAGCTGATGATGCTTAGATTAATTCAGTGAATTTAACCTTCATACCAACTGTATACAATCTCGTATAAAGTATAAACAGCATACGGTCAGTGAAGGGGATGGAAATCAGCCAAGATAGCTCATGAAACATTTGGTTACATCTTGCTGAATTCAGTTCCTCCATTAAAAAGTAGTAAACCTCAGAGCAGCAGCAGCTGATCACAGCCTGACACAAAGAAAGTTACTGGAGCTCACAATCGAAATTATTACAAGTGGCGATTCTTTCCCCACATTGAGCTTCAGCAACCAATCTTAGGGTTTCTCCACCTGTTGAATCCCACTTTAACCTCTGATTATACTCATTTTTGTAGGCAACAAATAGAGCTTGTTTTTAAATTCTTTCTTTTTCTTTGCTTGAGTTCTACAAAACAGTGTTCAAGCTGAGTACAATCATTAGAATTTAGATTGAATAAAGTTTGTACTTCTGTGTACTAACATTGTTTATGCACTCTGTACTAATAATGAAGTTTTAGAAGATTAAAATTGCATAAGGTGATCTTTATTTAAAGCCTAAAAAGAGATGAGGCTTGGGAGTTTACATTCCTCTCAAAGCTTTTTGACTTAGAGTTCGTTTTTATTATTTATATAATATTTTGTCCAGTAAAACCAAAAGCATTTATTTAATTATTTACCAGTCATTTCCACTTTAGTTAATATTTTTAAAAGGACACGTTCAAGTTATCTTTTAGCATTCACCTCTGCTGTGCATTATGATTAATGTTTAAAGTGCAAGATATTCAATTTATTTAATATTTTTAAGGGAAAGGTTTAGAGAAACAAAAGCTGCAGAGCCTGATGCATTGTACACGTAGCTAAATCGGATTTTCAGTGCTAGTTCCTTGATAGGCATTCACATGTAACCTTTTATAATTAATGTAAGTAAAAAGTAATACAGCACATGAAACAAAAATAAAAACGAGTACTTAAAATGATAGCACAAGCTTATGTAAACAACTTTTAGCTAGTTAATGTATAAACCAGGAATTAACTGGTCTACAGAAAGTTTAAAAATCCTGAATCTTCCTTGATAACTTATCATAACTTAGCTCGATGCCTGCTAAGTAAACAAGATGTGCATTATGACCTGTTTGTTGTACTACATTAGCATTAGCGTTTAGCACACAAGCTCTCTACACAGGGACCTGTTAGCTTATCTTGCTAGCTTGATTACATCACATGAAAATGCTCATAAATTGTCATTTAAGCCTTCATGAAAAGATATGATGGACCACACTGTAATCGACATGTGAGGGGGTTGATTTTTATTTTTTATATTTTAGCTTCAGAAATTGAACATTTAAGAATAGCTAAACTTTTCCACAGCGATCTGCTGGATGAACAGTAAGCATTTCCTCGTGCGAGCAGCAGTGGATGGACATTGTCAAAGAGAACATACTTGGAGGGTTATTGTGCTATTCCCAGCTGCTGTATAACTAAACACCAGCCGCTCCTACGCAAGTGATGTGCTGCTGCTGCTGCTGCTGTATTCTGTGTATTCAGCAGGCAAACTCAATAACTTGAAAGGGCAGCGTGAGGGACAAAGTTCCCTCCTCTCTCCCACTCCAGTCTCTCTCTGTGGAGATTATTACAGAGCCCTTTAATGCCGTCTGATGAGCAGTCTCAAACCACAGGCTTCACAAGCAAACGAAAGCAGACTTAAAATCTTGACTATAAAGTATTGCCTTGAACGCAATTGTCTGATGGAATCGAACAGGTCTGAAAACCTAATATGTGTTTAGACGAGATTCAATCAAGCCCGGGGAGGGTGGGGGTGAGGTTCTGAAGGACATTATTTTCAATACCTTTCAGAAGAGAGTAGCAGCTTGGTCTGTAAAGCTTTCAGATTTAAAAAATACGAGTTGCAGCCATTCATCTGTGATGGTAGCCTCATTTTTGTCCAGCACATTAACTGCGGGTGTCACAGGTACCTGTTAAGGAGGAAAACTTTAGTGCAGGTGTACAGTGATATATGGCACTGTCTGTGCTTCACTCAAATTGTCACTCTGCAGCTGTGACTTAGGATGCAATAGTACCTTCATTGTCCTATCTAATATGTCATTAACACTAAGTGGGCACGTAATTTTACTTAAAGTCTGCAGATAATTTGTTAAAGTATTAAGAATTGCAACCAGGGATCCCTTTAAGAGATTTAAGGATAAATCTGAGGGGTCAGAAGATGATTAATGGTTGAGAAAATTATAAAAAAAATTGGGCTTTGTGTCAAAGTTAGTTACTTACTGTCCAGCCTTTCTTCACGTACTTACTTTTCCCTCTGAATCTTTGCCTCTTTTGGCCTTTAACACCTATTCAAATGAAAGAAATCAAAGACTAGTGGAGGAGAAAATTGCCCTCAAGGAGTCACTGCAGGTTTTAAGTAATCAGCCAAACTGGAATATCAGATGCTGTAAAGTATTTTACCTTGAACATTTATGCACGTGAAGAGTTTGGCAGTGGAAAATAAAATTTTCTTTCTCAAAACCCATCATCATATACAACACTGGATGATGGAGTTTTGTTATTGGACTACTGAAGGACACAAAAACTGGTTCGAAATTTTCAGAACCATGAACGTTACAAGTTGGATTTAGCCATCACTGCGAAGACCCATTGCTTTTCAGATTACAATTTGAGGCCTTTATTTAATTGCACAATACATTTTAGGCAATAAAGCAAAAAAAATATTTTACAAATTAAAACTCATATATGCAAATTAATATGTAATTATTTTTTTAATTTGTTAGAAGGTTTAAAGAACACTACATTTTAAAATGTTTCATGGTTCGGGCTTTAAAAGGCTTTAAAGTCCAAAATTTTCTCTTTTTTTGTTTTTTTCATGTTTCCGAAACTTTCAAAACTTCTTGATTAACAAGCCAGAATCAGAATCAGAAATAATGAAAATGCCCAAATATAAAGAAAGGATATTTGTTTATTTTCCCAGATTTTTTAACTTGAAGATTTCAAACTGTGTCTGTTCTTTGAATTATTGTGGTTTAGTAAAAATGCAAATAGATGAATACCCAGTATGTTTGTAAATGATGAAACCTCAGATTAAATCCTCTGTGGAGGAGGTCAAATTTGCTTCATAATTGGCCAGATTGCACTCGTAGCCTTGTATGGCTGGGCTGAGTTTACCCCTCATGGCCGGTTGCTACACAAGGGTAGTGCAGTGTTTATGCATCAGAAAATGTTCATTAAACTCCATTTTTCCAACATAGTTTTGAAAGTTTTGCAGATAGTAAAGTTAAGATAACAAACATTAGAAACATAGGAAAGCCTGGTTCTTGATTGCATCATTGCTTGGCTGGTTTTGTGTGCAGGTGGTATTCTCTGTGCTCCAGAGTTGGGTGTTTTTAACATGGGAGTTAATAGGCTTTGACTTACATTTGGTGCCAGCCTCAAGTGGCCACTAGAGGAAGTGCTGTTTGTTGTTTTTCTCTTTATTGGTTTAATTTTTCAGCCTTGGAGGGAAGTGCTTGCCCAGAACCCCAGCTGGGCAAGCACTGAGTTTTGGGCAAGCACTGACTGGTTCTGCCCTGAAAGTCCAAAGGAAAATCTAAACATATGTAATCTAAAACATAAATTGTTATTCTGCCCTTAAGTTATTTTTCTAATATCAGATGTTACCTTATACTGCATAGTCCTTGTCACAGTTATTAAGGTAAGATGAAACAAGATATTACAAGATATTTAGAGAACATCACTGCTCATATCTTATTAATGTATTGAGCCTGTGATCTGTGTTTGCAAAGGTCACCAGTTGCAAACACTGGAACCACTATTTTAGGTTTAAACATGCCAGAAAGCTATGACTTTCATAGCTAAACTACTGCCAACCCAAAAATTCACTTCATCCACTGAAGACTGGATACATCTCCTGCTTTTAAAGTATAACACGCAGAAAAAAGTGTTCATTATAGTTTCCTAGAGCCAAGGTGATGTCTTAAAATGTTTTTCTCAGACAAACACCTGATACAAAAGAGAGAAAAACAAAACAACAAAAGCTGGAACAAGCCCCCTTTTGGGCTTGTTTTTTCTTAAAAAATGACTTATAGTACTATGAATTGTATTTTCCTGTCCATACAGCAAAGAGGCAGATGATTATTTTCCAGGATATAGATGCTGTCAGTAAGCATCTAAAGTGAAGCTTTAAATATCCCTTGAAAAACATGAGTGTTCAGACTGTGACCAAGAGCTTATCCTGTTTTCTTTTACCAGTTTGGTGCTAGCCAGCCCGTGTCTCATTATTAGCTACTTAATACCAGTGTTTAATTATCACAGATTCCAGGAAGCACCAGAAAACCAAAGACAGAAAAGGACTCTTGGCAAAGAGACTGAGAGAGAGACAGACACTGTGTCAGGGCAAACAGGGAGAGAATAGAAGCCCTATTATACAGAAAAGAGAGCCCCTGAAGGTCACTGCCACTCTTTAGAAAACAAGAGAAACATGATTAGGGATTATGGGATGTTTTGGAGCTCTGTTGTTGAAGTAGCTTCCCTGTTGTCCCATCTGCCCATCTGATCCTCTCCCCTTTTTCTTTCTTCTTCATCCACTGCCTCTTTCCCTCTGATTTCTGCCTTTCACGCCTCCTTAACCGTTTTACCCTGAAACATTTGTCATACCTCTATTTTCAATCCTTTCCTCCCATCTGCTCTGCTTTTTTTACTTGCCAAATTCCTGCTTTCATTTTGTTCTACTTTTTTTTTCTTCCCCTTTTTCCCTCTAACCTCTTCTCGCTGTCTGTGCGTCAGGATAAACTCTCGGAGGAAGTGCAGAAACAGCACGGCGGCCCCGAAGAGAATGGCTCCCTGCCGGCAACTCAAGCGGAGCCGGACCCGGAGCTGCTGCTGAATCCCGAACAAAATGCCAACCAAGCAGAAGAGGATAAAGACAAAACCAAGGTCCTGTTGGAGCGCCTCAAGGCCCTGGAGGTACTACTTCACCACCATGCTTTTCTTTTCTCTCTCTCTCTCTCCTGCTTTGAATTTCTCAGCTTTCTTTTCTCTGCCTACCTTCTTTCTGCTTTGTTTCCCTTTACTTCTTTGCATCCACGCTCCTAGCCACCCCTGGCTATCCTTTGTGGCCAGCCCGTCTGCCAGTTGTCAAAGTCCTTGCGCGGTTGTGTCTGAAAGCATGACAGCTCATCAAATTCTCCGGTCTCCTTCCTTTGGAGAGCAAAGTCATCCTATGAGAATCGACGCTGGGGCCTCAGGCTGTACTCCAGCTTTGGTTTGTTTTCCTCTGCGCTTGGGGATTTGAGCTGTACTCTGCCACGAGCCCCAAGCAGCAGCCAAAGCAGAAGCTCAGCCACAGTGATCCATGCTGTTTGTTTCTTTTACCGAAGCCACCGGACACATATCCTCTCAGATCTCTCCAGCAATTAAAGGGCTCAGGCTTAATTAAGTTAGGCCTCCAGTTTTAACTGATAAACTCCCTAAGTGACTCCACATGGCTTTTTGGTTTTAATGTGGAGGGTGCATGGCACTCAGCCTCACCCCAAGTCATGTCACTCATTTTATATACCACCATCCCAGCGAATGGATGTCATACCTTGTTATTTGTCCCGCATGGCCAGGAGCTGGCCTCTTCTACGTTCCAGCATGGCTGAGGAGGCTATTATCATCAGCTGTATCAGCGATAAACAGAAAGCAACACAGATCATCTACGAGGAAGTGAAGAAGCAGTTGCTGTGAATTTCATGACCGTTTCCTAACCCCAGCCAGATACTCGGGTGCCTGAACCTGTCCCAGGGGTCTTGAACTTGCAGCTCCAGAGCTGCATGTGGCTTGTTTGTCCATCTCCATTGACTCCTCCAGGGGCTGGAACAAAACCAATATGAACATGGAAATGAACAAGCACCAAGTACCAAGGCTCCTTTCTTACTGCTGTGCTTGATCTATGGCTGCATTTTAGTTCAAATTAAACTAAAACTGGTCATTAAAAAAAATTACCTTTATGTTTTTTTAAAAAGCTATTATGCTATATGGACCATGACTGATATGTTTTTTTTTAAAGACCAATACCGATATTTGCTGATGTAAAAATCCGATAGTAATATGGAACATAAACAGATTTTCGTAAAAATTATGTGTAGTGATGAGTTTAAACAATCTTGATTAATTTTTTACGCTCTGCTCGACTGCTTGGATCAGCTGGTTGTGTTTGTTACAAATGCATGTTAGCAACAGGGACATTGCTGAGTGCCCTCTGGTGGACTAACTGTGCAATGCCAACACTCATAACAAGGTTGAAAGGTGTTTCTCCTGTCCCGTCTTTCCTTTTAAAATTTTAATTTATCGACCGTGATAAATGCCAATACTGATATATAGGTAAATAGCTAATATCAGCTGATAATATCAACTCAGCAGATATATTGGTCAGGCGCTAATGCTATATATTTAATTAATCAAAAGCAGGCTGCTTTCAGTATGATTCATTTTCACAAACGGGTAGAAACCCAAGCTGAACTGCTTTGTGAAGTAAAAGTAGAATTGGTAAAACCAAAAATAATAAGCATGTTGTTACAAAAGTATAAAAAATGGGTTTTGAACTCTTGAAGAAATGGATAAAACTTCACCCACCATTCTTGTGTCACTCTATGGATTTTGGTTTTGGTTTTCTGTTTAGCTTTGGTGGAGCAACCTCCATTTAATGAGGTGGTAATTACCTGCTAGTACCAAGGGATACAAAAGGGTACCTACTAGTCTGTTTAATGGGTTAATAACATTCAAAAAAAGTGCTCAAGGACATTTATTGTGTAGACGGCTTGATAATAAAGCAATCCAAATATTTCGGCAGGTGCCATCTAACATCAAAAGTATTCCAAATAATGTGTATAAGAAAATAAGCGTATTATTTCAGGAGTCTTTTATAGTAAGAATGAACACGTGAAGAAAAAAGAAGTGAAAATGTAAAACCAGTCCTCAGAGTGCGTTTGATCTATTTTCCTTTTGTTACCTGAAAGAAAACAGACCCTAATTACAGCAAAGAGGCAGATAATTGCCTGTTGCTCCTCTAGCAGTGAGTTATCTTCCGAGACTGGCAGGAAGTATGGTCAACCTGTCCCGGCGATCCATCTGATGAGGCGCATTACGGAGACGCTACGTTTTAAACAGCTTTATCAAAAGTTATCTGCCATTTTTATTCCATGCTGCTGTGTGGGTGATGGATGCACCACCAGCTAAAGCAGCAAGAACAAAACAGAGGCAATACATCACTGCCCCTCATTGTGCATAAACTCCACTGGCACTAAGTAAGCACTTCCCAGCTCCTATTTCTGTTTCTCTTCATTAACTTGGCAGGCACGCACTGCAGTCTGTAACTCTAGCCTAAACGAATACACAATACAGATTCTGGGAGAAATGGCCACTGGTCATCTTACTGATTAGGTGATAAAGGGCATAAATGATCAAATTACCCAGGAGCCCACAGCTCACAAACATGCCACAAGATAAATGCTTAATGAAAAACCAAAATTAAAATATTTGAACCTGTTGTAAGAGGTGTTTGTGTAAATACATTTTAATGGAATTAAGCTCATCCTCAAAATGCCATACTTTATGGATAAGCTACAGTATAGCACGGATTCACTCATCCATCCGAATCATTGAATTCAGGTCTTTCAATCACTTCCATGGCTACAGGTGTACAAAACCAACTTTGTGGTAACCCTTTGGCGATGCCCCCTTGACTGGCCTGCGCAGGGTCCTTACCTCAACCCAATAAAACATCTCTATCGCTCTAATTCATCTTTGGGATGAATTAGAGCGGAGACTGGGAGCCAGGCTTTCTCGTCCAGCATCAGTGTCTGACCTCACAAATATGCTTCTGGAAGAATCATCAGAAATTCCCATAAACACACTCCCAAACCTTGTGGAAACCCTTCCCAGAAGCGTTTAAGCTATTATAGCTATAGATGCACCCTATAGGTCAAGAATGGGACGTCACTCAAGTTCATACGTGTGTCAAAAGACAGACGAGCAAATACTTTTGTAGTGTAGCTTCCAGGTCTGAAAAGTGAAGCCAATGCTGAAGTGCCTTAAACCTGTATTCTTTTTAATGGCCACCAGGGGGCAGTAGCTGTGGTTGCAAAAAGACTTTTAGTCCTGTGGAAGCCTATGGAAAACATCCCTCAGCCCTGACCTCTGTAAACTTTTTCCTGTTTAAGGGCTCAGTCACTCATTTTTGGGTCTTATTGATTATACAAATTAAAGTCCATTTTCTTGGACTTGTATGGACTAAATGTTTCATAGTTAGATCCACCCCTCGCTGGTCACATCTGGTTTCAAAACACCAGGATGGCAACAGCAAAAATTGGCGTTAGCAACCGCCTTTTCCGTACTGTCTATGGTGACTTCAGATGAACCCTGCTTGCAACAAACAGCTTTACAACAGCCAAAATATTTACAGTAACATTACGAATGACGATGTGGTGGTGCTATAATAATAATAATAATACGCCAAAGCGTGTCAGAATAGGATATTGGGATTACACGGTTTGACCGAGAAGGTTTATTGTCACATTTTTAGCCTCTGTTGTGATTGGCTGCACTATTTTCAATGACAGACTAATCCGTTTTACCTTGACTCTCGGTCTCATAAAACAGCATACCTGAAAAATATTAAATTCCAGTATCAGTGCAAAAAAAGATCATTTTCTGCCAGTTGCTGAGGATGTGCTCCTGCTTACGTATTTTCCCTTTTGTAGATGCATCAGGGCTTTCAGGTCACCACCACCACCATTCTTCTAGCAACGACATAATCCGGCACAATGTTTATTCTAATTCTATATATTCCCTTTGAGATTAAGCACTATATGATTATTATATAGATTTGCATGCTGGTGTCTTCTGACAGCAGCAAGCAGAGCTGGAAATAATCCCTCCAAACTATGCTGCCTCACAGACCTAAATGTCACATGCATGCGTTTCCATGCGCAGTCTAGTTGCTAAGAGAGCAATGCATTTCCAGGCTATAGGACACTCAAATAAGGATGGCCGGTCCCCAGCACTTGAAGGCTCGCGTGTCACTAAACGAGATAGCAAAAAGCCAAACACCTCTTAAGTTGTCTCCTCTAGCCGCGTGCTGACGTGTCAGATAACGCCTCATATTGATGCTCGAGTTAGGAAAAAAAAAGGGCCGCTGTGTAGGCGAGGCTCTGACTAAACCATCACGTATTTAAAAAGTCATGCTCTTTTTTTTTTTTTTTTTTTTTTTTTTTTTTGCCTTTTGTTTGAGT
>VUQJ01011753.1:31510-45553 GCA_015108635.1 Andinoacara biseriatus
TAATAGCAGGGGATTGTGGGAATTCTACGCTGATGGACTGCTAAGACATAAACGCGCCATGAGGGGCCCAGATCAGAGCGCAGAGATATCTGTTGGAGAAGAGAAGAAAGGAGTGTTTTAGTTTTGTTCTCTCTCAGTAAGACTGGAGCTCTTAATTATTCATAAGCAACTACAGGCAGCTCCACTGGCTCTGAAACAAGAGCTGCTACTCAGCAAATACTGGAGATAATTCACTGAATCCAAAATATCTTGCTAAGCAGCCTGTTTGTGTGTGAGTGTGTGCGTGTGTGTCTGTGTGTGTGTGTGTGGTGGAGAGAGGTGGGTGTGCGCACATTGCCAAGCGTATCCACGATTGTCCATCTGGGTGTTGAAGCAAGTGTGTTACTGTACGTGTTTGTGCATGCATGCGGAGAGATGATTCCCGTTATCAGACCCGCTGCTCCTTTGAGAGGCGAAGGAACTGGGTCACTGCACTCCGTAAGCTTGGTTTTGGATGCATACTGTACATGCACACTTCCAAAACAAACATACATAGAGAACACATGCGCACTCACACCTCTAAGCCTGGTTTTGGAGGATGAATTGTAAGGCTGTGAAGTTTAGCTCAAATGTGGCAAATGTACAGCTGGATTATAACTGAATCCACAAAGGAAACAATTTATCTCTGCACATTATCATGTGATTCCAAGCCCAAATCCCTCCATGGCAACGTCTTTTATTCTGCTAAATAATGACATATCTGTCTCCTTTACTCTCTCTTTCTCTTTCTTTGTGTGTGTGTGTGTGTGTCTGTGTGCTTGCATGTGCGTCAGTTTGTCAACAGTAGGAAGGAGTAAAAGCAATTTGATGATTCACCGTCATTACAGTGATGCTGGAAATGGGTTTAACAAAGAACACAAGGATTACGGCGATGATTACTGTGATACTCTTGGGCTGCTGCAGCATGTATGTGTTACTGAGCAGCATCAGCGTCACACATGTGACACATGTTGTTGTAATAAATCTGTTACATGCTTAGATGTATGAATCATTTGTCTTGCTAAATACCTGCTATTTTGAGCAACATGTATTGGCAGTTAAGCTATTAATTGATTGGTTGGCTGAGTGGGAGGGCAATTATTGATTTTCTTTTTCTTTTTTTTTAATAATCACAGGTCATTCTTCTGCTCTGTTATTGTGCTGTGTGGTGTTATCCCCTGTTTTTGATATTTATGCTGAGCTAACCGAACTGGCTGCTTTCACGTTGTGTCACACCAAATTCTGTCTCTACCATCTTAATGTTGCAGCAGAAATCAAGACTCATGAGACCAGGCAGCATTTTTCCAATCTTCTGTTGATCAGTTTTGGTGAGCTTATGCAATTTGCAGCCTCAGTTTCCTGTTCTCAGCTAACAGGAGTCATCTGTTTCAAGGGTCAATGTGTTGTGCGTTCAGAGACGCTCTTCTGTATACCTTGGTTGTAACGAATGGTTATTTGAGTGACACCAACAGCCATGCCGCATTCAAAGTCATTTCTACCCCATTCTGATGCTCAGTTTGAACTTCAGCAAGTTGCCCCGACCATGTCTACATGCCTAAATACATTGAGTTGCAGCCATGTCACTGACTAGTTATTTGCATTAACAAGCAGTTGAAGAAGTGTACCTAATAAAGTGGCTGGTGAGTGTACCTGTCTTAATCGAGTACAACATAACATAAAAAAGAATTCAGCCCTCTGGACTGCAGTATGGTTTATTGGATTAAACACCAGTGACTGGTTGCTGTAGTTATTTACAGTATAATTCTATCAGGTAAATGACTCAGACCGTCTGCTTATGATTTTATGTTTATTATTACAGCTGACTGTAAGTGGCTAGATTTGTCTATAAATATTATAGATAGATTTAAGTGTAGATACTTAGTAATGAGGAAAAGTCCTGCTTGGATCGAGTGGTTGTTAATGTATATTAATGCTTAAATGCTGGTTATGCTTTTTTATTTAGGCAGTTTACAGGCACAGAAATAAAGAACAGTCTGAGTAGTTAGTATCAAGCTGGCTCATCTAAATAGTGGACAGCAAAGGTTTCGTGGGACTGTGTCATCTGCAGATCAAGGACAGGCTGGATGTTTTCAATTAGTCGTCCTTACAGAGCAGCTCAGCGGAAGGATACTGGAAACTCCAGCTGGATTGAATCTTTGAGTGTATAGCAGCATACCCAACGTTGGAGGACAACTAGCTTGCCAGTTGCCACTATAGTTGCTGTTGTTGTTCGAGGCCAGGTTATTACTTGGGTAGGAATAACCTTTCAGGAGGCAAAGATGTGATAGAATATAAATGCATTTATTAGGTAAGTACTTTAGATGAAGGCCAAGAGAGCCAAGCACGTACGTTGCAGCAGATACGGTCATCCAGTTCTGAACTTTTGAAGTCCTTCCAGGTAAGAGAACATTGTGATGTGCACAGTCTGACTAGACAATAATTAGTCCATGAGGCTGCCACAAAGAGCAAAATACACAATGCTAAATAGAAGACTCGAGGTCAGGTCACCATGCCCCCAAAAGGCTTCACAGGGCTCGATGCTTCAGACATTCCTGAAATAGTGACACCTCCACAAATCTACTCTAGACTTAGATCTATAATAGTTCAAAGTTTATGTTTCATTTGAAAACAATGGGGCATTATATTGTTTAATCCAATCCAATTTGTTGCAGATGATATTTTGATATATCACCGGTGACTTTCACTGAAGTGCATAATATACAAATTACACACAGGATGTCTTTGTGCCAGTGCCTGACTCACCTGGTTTGGGCCTTAACATGACCAGCTTCATTCCACAATCTCTATAAATAACTGCTTGGTGTCGCATTTCAACGTACAGTGTGTTTTTTTCAACCTGCAGGGCCACCGTTGTGAAGAGGCACATTTTAACCCAAGCCACAACCTTTTCTTAAGACTAGGCATGTGTTTTCTTCTGTCTACTTCTAACCAAGGAACAGACACAAAATAATGCCTTGTGCATACTGACGATCAGATGTCAGGGGTATCTGATGTAGCAGCAGGGTTTGACACCCGTGATGAGTTGAGTTGCATACTTTCACACTGTCTTGGCTTTCTGTGACACAACCCGCAAAACACCTCTGCTTTTTATACTTTTTTATACAAAATGTGTGGGGTGAATAAGGTCTATGCTCAAACATCTCACTGGACTTAAACATTTAAGGCCTTTATTTTGTTAAGTGTGTGTGTGTGTGTGTGGACCGAGGAATACTGGTCTGGGAAAGGTTTTAGCAGCAGATTCTTAGGTAGTCTTGAGTGGACACAGTGGGGGTCCAATGCTTTAAGTGTTGTTTTAACAGACTAGAATTTCTCCTGCTGTGTTACTCCCATCTCTCCCTATTTCTACCCCCAATCCCTTTTCCATGCAGGGAGCAGTGGGCTGTAATCACTAAATTACTGTTTTCAGACTCAGTTCGAGTCACCAAACTGCGCAGCTCCCCCACCTCTTTCCCTCTTTGTCTCTCTTGCTCTCTCTCTCTCTCCCGCACTCTTTCCCTCTGTCTTTCTCTCTTTGTCCTATTTCATTTACTCTCTCATGTCGTTCTCTTTCCAGCTCGCCTTCATTATTTATTGTGAAGCTGTCTTACTGTAAGCTGCCTTTATGAGTGGAAGACTGTGCTGGAGAAAGAGAGGAAGACAGAGGCAGCCCGGGGGATAGAGGCGAGGGCGGGGAGGGGAGAGGAGAGGAGTGCGAGGATGGAAAGTTTGGAATATGAAATGAATTTGATTAATGCACTGCTGATGAAATGATGAAACACTGGGCTTTCGTAATGAGGGCACTACCCGCTTTGCCATTGCTCAGGCTCTGTATCTGTTTATCCATTCTGTCCTCACTTGCATCTTCTCTCTAAAATGGAGCGTACTCCTCCGACAGTAAAACACTCAATTTTTCAAAATCCGGAAACCCCTTCCTCGGGGGAGAAGTTGATGACATGAGCAAAGTATTTATCACGCCAGCTGTTTTGTCAGAGAATAAATATAATTCGTTTAAGATTTGGACCGAGTCGCAGTGACATCAGAAGCGAGGCATCCCATCCTCACAGAGGACCTCATGACAAATGTGTGTGTCCTTGAGTCAAGCATAGGTAGAAGGCTATGCTACTTTCCCTATGTCCTCTCTTTTTCTTGTAGCATGGGACAGAGGGAGGGTTTGAGAGAGGGGTGAGAAATGAGGAAGAGCAAAGAGAGCATGGGAGAGGAGGGGTTGTCATGGGAACAGACATGGAGAGCCCTGTGTGAGTGAAGAGGCTTGAGACAAAATGACAGAATAGTGAAGCAACTGAACTTGGGATAAGCAAGTATTTAAAAAGAAAAGAAAAAAAAATCAACAACATACACAACATGACAGCGGTGTGGAAATAACTCTCTTGTTTGTGATTCACTGTTAAAACAAATGCCAGGTGCAGAGCGAGCAGGATATCACAAATAAAAGGCTCCATTCCCTTGTAAGACCGTAAACTGTGTGCTTGTTTGTTTTACTGTGAGGCTGGGAAAGATCTAATGCTCACTCACTGCAGGTTGTGCACTGAGATCCCTCACTATCCTCCAATTAGAACTCTGAAAAACACTCTTTCTCTCCTCTTTTCTCTCTCCTCTCTCTCCTCAGCCGGTCCCCACCAGCCCCACCAGCACCTCCCCCACACCCGGTGGAACTTTGGGCATGTCCAAAATGGATGCCCCCAGCATGCAGGACGTCTACATACTCTCCCCCGTCTCCGGACTCTATAGCACCAGGTCAGATACACACAAGCAGATGCCTGATGATGACCATTATATTGATTATTATGATACAGCAGTGATGAGTGCGCTGATGACAGTGGTGATGACAGCTGTGCTCCTCCCAGGGAGGAGATGGGTCTGATGTCATGTGATGACATCAGCCGCTACAGCGTTAGCTCCCAGTCTGGCTCTAAAAGCTCAGAGGCAGTCAGTTACTACCTGGACCAGGACAGCGGTCAGTACTTCTCCCTGCTGGAAGGAGATGGACCGCCGGGACCTGACTACGACAGGGGCCGCAATACGGGGGTTCGTCGCCGAGACAAGACCCCTACCCATGGTAAGGTGATGAGTGTGAGCAGGAACGGCTCCAGGCATGTGTTTGTGATGCAAAAAAGAAAAAAAGTCATGGTTTCTACCATAAGTTCTCTCACTTTTTCTTTTCACCATTCTCTCAGAGCTCCTCCTTATATGTTTGTTCATCACCTGCTTCATGGCTCTGCTCCCTTGTGTCATTATCTGGCATGCACATGTGCCAAAAGCAAACAAAATCACACACCAAATGGTCAATCCAAATAAACTGTCTCCAGCTCCCTGTCTGCCCCACCACCTGTGTCCACCCTTGTTCCAGATCACTTCCAAAGCATCCTGTAATGTACCCTCCTGTGAGTCTATCCAGGGACTGCTGTATGACATGCAGGATGAGGGTCATGGAAACTGAAGCAGAAGGCTGCTTTTCTATATCCCCTTTAGCAGTAGCTTTATGCTCAGCAAGCAATAATGGATTCAATAGTACCATTGTAAAAATATTTTGATAAAATTAGGTAATTTTTATATTTTTGATTGGGAATTTAGAATTACTTCATGGAAAGTAATGTGATATTCGAGTGCAACAATATACATTTCACTAGTGTCAAAAGCAACAGATTATTTTAAATTCGCTGGGAGCTCTGTTCCGTCCCTTTGCACTTTGTGATTTCACCATGGACCTCAACTTGAGGAAACATCAACTTTTTCTTTAAACTGACCTATCTTCTATCAGGGATTGTCACAGGTGAAAATCGTGACTGGTGATACAGCTCAGAGACCAGTTAGCAGTGTTTGGTTAGAGTCCAAGGTTTCAAATCACAACCAGGAGCTCCTTGATTTGTTTTGGGTTTTTTTTTTTGTTAATCACTGGGTTGTGCAAGGTGAGTTCATCCTGAGGATTAAGGCTATAAACCTGGACTGTAAACAAACCACCTAAGCAGAGATGCAAAGGTTTGTAAGGTTCTTGAATTGTATGGGTGAAGTTCCAGAACTTTACAGCACATTTTGCAGCATGTAGGATTCCTTCTTTGGGACCATGAACATCGGTGCAAGATTTTCATTTAGTGGTTGCTAAGATATTTTTGGGGGGATAAAAATAATTAAGATGGCTTAACTGTTTCTTCTTTAGGCTGTGTTCAAAAACATTCCTTTGTTCACTTCATTTCTATGCAAAGTACACATTCATTAGTGAACAGTAAAGTGAGATTGTGGTCACTTACTAATAATAATCAATTTGTGTCATCATTGGCAGCTGTAGAGGTTTTTTAATTAATTTATTAAAGCTGATGTCTTGCATTGTAGGACAAATAGCAGAAGTAGCAGTAGAGAAGGCTACATGCTGTGGACAACTTTCCTCGTTCCATGGTGGACTTTCTAAAAGCGAGATATAGTAAAGTATCGTATTGTGCAAAAGTCTTGAGCCAGCCATTATTTCTTTGCATTTTGCTAGGAAAATGGGGAGAAAGTGCAGTGATTTATTGAAACATGCAAACTACAAATGGAAATACAGTATATAAGTATATAAGGCAAAAACAGAGTTTGTACAATTTAGACAGTCTTGAAAGTCAATATCAGCATGACCTGAACTCTCTTAGGCAGCTTCAGGAATAGTTCTCCAGGCTTCTTGAAGGACATTTAAAGCTCTTCTTTGGATATTGGCTGCCTTTTTCTCTGTTCTTTGTCAAGATGATCCCACACTGCTTCCATATTGTTGGTGTCCGGGCTCCTTGGAAGGCCAATCCATGACTGAATGATTCATAGGTCAGTGGATTACCAAATAACCAAAAAACGTTCCTCTGAAAATGAACTGGACTGCAAATGAAAGTGAAAAAGCAGCCAAAGTACTAAGAAAAATGTTGAAAGACCCTCAGAAATCCCCGAGAACTACTGCTCAAGACCACTTGACCACAAAATTCCAAGAAATTCTGGCTCCTTGGAAGCAATGAAATAAGGAGTGGCTCAAGACTTTTGCACAGCACCGTAACTTTAAAGTAAATGCATTGTGATTTCTGACACAGTCAACCACTTCACTTTGATGAGGTAAAGCTGCAATTAAGTGACAAGAAAATATAAATTTAGTCTAATTATAGGGCCTTACCTGGCATTCGCCTTGCAAGCTGTAAAAGTGCCCCGAGAGTCAGGTAAACCCCCTACCTGCACACACCTTCACTCTCACCTGTCCGCCCCACCAGCTATGTCCCGCAATGTCTCTCAGTCACTGCGTCTCCTAAAACACCTCACCCCCACTCCCTCCCCCACAGCAGACTATCTGATTGATGATTGGTACTTCCAGGTGACCTCAGACCCGTTTCCATGCCTCCCGAATATAACTGGATGGCCGAGGCCAAGGAACCCAGCATGGGCAAGAGAGGGAGCCGAGGTACACACACACAAACACATGTACATGCTAACACACCGCCCTCACACACATAACGCACACTGTTCAGATTGGTGCTTTGCTCCATACTCAGCTCAACACATTTCAGCTCATTTTCTGGTTATCCATGGTGGTGTGGTTGTGTGAAGATACATATCTACCAGGTATGTATCTGACAGGGTGAAAAAATAAACATAAATGCAAAGCGACTGCATTTATACAGCTGCCCTGGAAATGTGGATATTTCTATGTTACTGATTTTACCCAGCTTCACCTCTTTGCAGTAAGACTCGATCTGTATTCAGCTGGGAAGCCACAACTCTGCCATCAGAGAGTCTATGAATAATATTAAAGCACAATACTAATGTTGGGGTTCTGCCCTTCTCCCTCTCCTTCTCGTTCTCTCTGTAACTTTTTAGTTTTCTAATATTTAAGTGTTTGTATAAGAAGTAAATTAGGTAAGATGCCTTATCTTTCTGGATAAAACTTTCTGTGACCAACAAGATTTAGTTGTTGTGGTGCCTCCCACATCAACATAATCACTGCAAACAGATTAGATGTATGTCCCCAGCTGTGGATCCATATCAGATACAACAGCTCTGAGGCTCTTAGGGTCTATTCAGCTTTGTCAGCGTGGTTTTCCTCTTTCTGTCATCCAATCTATCGATCCTGTCCATCGTTTAATGTCCATGTCTATGTCCCTCCAATCCCCCTGCTCTTCTATACAGATTCAGACAACTCCCTCCTGCGCTACCTTAGTGATGACAAGATCCTGGTGATCGAGGAAGAACCCGAGGGTCCGGGTAGAGAAAGCCGGCGGGATTCCACCAGACGCTCGCGACGTAAGAGCCGTAATCCCAGCAGCCCTAGCTTTCCCATCAGCCCTTCCATGCTGTCCTCCACCCTGCGCCTAGACCAGCCGCCTGAAGCTTTGCCTGTAAGTACAGTGGCTTTCAAATTAGATTGCTTCCTTTAAATACAGGACAAGTAAATTATATGCACCACTATCTGGGCACAAGCTCATTTAAAATGGAATAAGTCAAAGTGAAAAAAACAGTCCTGTGGTCCAGCCAATTAAGATTGAAATTCTAGACTGACACATCTAGTCACGTGATCTAAAGGAGAAGATATAGGAGAAGATATAGTGCGATGGAGCTGAAAGGAGGGTCAGTCCAGTTTGTTATGAGCACACAGTTCAAAAGCCAGCATCTGATAGTATGAGGGGCATTACTGCACATAGCATGGACAGCATGCACATCTGTGAAGGCACCATTAATGCTGGACCAATATCCAAGCTTTGGAGCAACACATGCTGTCATCCAGATAATTTCATTTGAAGCGAAGACAATACCAAACTCATTCTGCAGATATTAAAACAGCGTGCATCACAGCAAGAAAGAGCCTTGGGTGCAAAATCACCTGCAGTCCAGAGTGTCACCCATTTTACCTTATGCATAATAGGAAAATGTTTCCCTTTCAAAGCTAATGCTGGAGCCTTTCCCAGCTTCAAGAGGCAACACCACAAAGCCTGGCCAGGCCCCAACTGGCCAGAGGATTTGAACCCAAGCTCCTCTTTCCGTGACAAGCTGTTGGTAACTAACGTTTCTCTATCATCTTCAAGAGGAGAAGATATTGCTCAAAAAGTAATCAAACAAGATTGAGCACTTGACATGCTGTTCTTGTTCGATTTTTAGTTTAACTTAGGATCTAAACATTTTGAAAATTTTTGTTTTTCTGTATTTCCAAAGACATTTTCTAACACTTTTTGGAAATAAGGTTGTGCATGATAGAAACAAACATCACCTATGTCAGCAAAGCCTTTTATGGTTAATTTAACCATTGATGGCCGTAGGACTTCAAAAATAAGTACGCATCCCTAGGTACCACGTACTGTATCTGTGACACTGTCACTATGGGCACTCATTCACTCATTTAATATTATTTTATTTCCCAATAAAGTGCTCAGCAGTTTAAGATTACTGAGCCATTTTTAGAAGCTAAACTACACAATTATAAAAAAGCACTAAAAGACTGACCAATGTATTGTCAATTGGTCCTTTTAAGATATTTTAATATTTAAAAACAAAAAACTAATGAAAGCATCAGGAAGTCAGTATTGTTTAACTTTATTGCCTGTATGTTAGCAGAGCCTTCTCCTGTGCTTTTATTGTCAGACACCAAATACAGGTGGAAATTAGTTATCAAGTACAAAAATTATTAAACAATAATATGATGAAGAAGAATTAATTATAAAACAAAAGTAAACAACAAGAATAAAAAATGCAAATGAAAAGTCTTCAGAGTAACCACTGAAGCTTTATTATCAGTGAATAACACATCATAAAACTGATCATACGTAATAAATATAATTGTTTGTTCTCATTATTAGTGGCAACATTTCATGCTTTTAACAGACTGTGTTGAGACATTTTGGGCCTCTGAGAAGGGTTGTAGGATAGGTCATGGTGTTCGCACATTCTCACGTACTGTCGGTTGTGTATGTGTGTACATGTCAGGTAGAGGACACAAAGGAGAGTGAGAATGATAAGCGTTATTGCATGGCTGTCAGCATCACCAGTGATGAGAAAGATAGTGACAATGAGGCACTCTCCTCTATAGCTCATACGTGTCTTCTATGCGCATGTCGGTACACACATGCTCACGCGCACACAGCTATACGCACACAAACAGGCATACAAGGAGAGCATTTGTATGCAGGGTAGCCATCTCACAACTCATCCTAATTCATCCTAATATCCCCATCTCCTCAGACACGCCTGAGTCTAAATAGGAGTTTATTCTGAATAAACACACACACGCATGCACACACAGGAGCACGTATCCCTGTGAGTAGGTGTATGACTCAGCATCAGCTAGACCAATTACAAGCGCAACTGACAGACTGTGCTTAAAACACTACGCACGCAAACACACACACATATACACGGCGAGCTAACACCTTAGCTCACATTGGCCCTCTCTGACCCTCTCAGCTGTGTGTTCCTCGCGGTGGTGACTCATACCTGTTCGGTGGGACATGAAATATACTATCCTTCACTAACAAGCATATACGAACCTAAACGAACCGTGGGTTTTGTCTTTCTCATTTCCTCTGTCTGATTTTTTTGTCTGTCAGTGCAACAGTTTGGCAAATGTCACACTGTGGGCATTTAGAAGATTTGTGATGTTTCATATCTTTTTCTAGCTTTTGCACATTTTTTTTTTACATTGTATGACATTAGATTGCCCGCATAGTTGAAGTGGTCATAATATCATGTACTGTAAGATATGAAGGATGTAGTAGTAGCAAAGGAACGTGCAACAGTACTTGTGCTGCAAAATCTCCTGGAAGCCTGCATGGATTATGAGATAATGAAACCCTGGCCGAGCCCCTGCTCTCCAGCAACAAATGCTCCTAATGATCTCTTCACACTATGGCTCAGGATCAAACGATCCCTTGAGAACCCAAAACTGTGCACGAGTAGTTTCATTTTTTTAGGAAAGTTATCTTGTGATTACAGTTATAGAAAGTGTGCACAGCACACTGAATTCACTGAATTATAACTAAATTGTTACAGTTAGGTTATTGTTACAGCTTTAATTCAAGGGCCTCTACAAAAGTATTGCATTAACTGTTTAGGAATTACACACATTTTTATATGCAGGCCTCCATTTTCAGAAGTTCACATGTATTTGGGCAAGCATTTGGCAACAGTGGGAAGGGAAAACTCCCTTTTAACAGGAAGAAACCTCCAGCAGAACCAGGCTCAGGGAGGGGCAGCCATCTGCCGCAACTGGTTGGAGCTGAGGGGAGAGACAGGACAAAAGACATGCCGTGGAAGAGAGCCAAAGATTAATAATAACTACTGATTAAATGCAAAGTGGGGTATAAACAGAGTAAAAAGAGGTGAATGAAAAGAAACACTCAGTGCATCATAGGACCCCCCAGGAGCCTAGACCTATGAGGACATCATTAGGATGAAAAAACCTAAATAAACCTGTTGGAGAGACAGAAAAAAGCTTTCTAGCACAATTTTGTAATTCTTTAAAAGAAGGCATGCGCTAGCCAGCTCAGCAACACTAAAAGGCCTGAAAGACCACAGGCTGCTACAGACAACATATTTATAGCATCTTAAACAAAATATTAAATTATGCAAAATGGAATATATAGATATATATGTTATATTGTTGGATCATAATTACCGAGATGCTCTCCCCCTTCAAATTATTACCTCCGCCAAAGAGGTTGTTTTTCATAGCATTTGCGTGCATGTCATTCTGTCTGTAAACACGATAGCTCCAAGTTTTAAACCTTTGAAGAGGTATAGAGTGGAGTCACGTTAACAGCAGGTTTCTAGCTAGTGATTGATTGCCCGGTGCTGCACCTGGTTGAGGTACCGTCACACCAGGCTGAGAATTTCAGTTGTTAGCTACCAGAACAGATCGCTATCATCACAATTTGCTAGCCGGCGCGGCCATTAGCACTAGCAAGCGGTTGTTCAGTACTAAAAAAAGCCTTATAACTTAGAAACTACAATTCTTAATAAGTGTGGAGTGTACTGTCAACATAGAGAAAGTACCACATAAAGATTTAAAATTTAAGATAAGATAAGCTAAGATAAAGTGTTTATTTGTCATATGCACAGTTATACACAGTACAATGTACAGTGAAATGTTTTTTGTACATGTAATCAATATTAGGTAGTTAAAAAACAAAACAAGACAAAAACTATATATATATATATATATATATATATATATATATATATATATATATATAAATTTAATATATTGATAATCCATCCATTGTCTTCCACTTATCCTTTACAGTGCTAACCACCGTGCCACCGTGCTGTCTATATTAATAATATATATAAATAATATCTAAATTTATTAATACAAATGAAGGTTCCGCGAGGCTGGGATGTGGTAATAAAGCTCTTATCTTAAGAAAGAAGCTCAAATATAGGATCTGCATTTCATAAGCCACCGACACTAAATTGAGACAACAGTGAAGATCAAATGTGGAGGCTTGAAAATGTGTTTGTGCATATTTCTCACTCTTGCAGTTGCAATTACGAACATAATGTGATGAGGTTGCTTTCCGCTGCCCTCTCCTTTGTACTTCATTTAACTGTGTCAATGTTCCTGAACACTGTGAAAGCTCTTTTATGCCACAAGAGCAACTGACATTATTTTTATTATCCACAATATAAACCAGACATGTTAATTATACTCTTGGTTACAAGCGCGGTGCAAAATTACAGCACGTCAAGAGGAAAATGGCAGTAAAGTTTGTCTTTGGCAGATAAGTCAGTCAGGGTCACTGAAACGTTGATGGTAAAACAGAAAAGTATCTGAAAGACTGAGTCAAATTCACACTTTAGTCTGTCAAAGTTTGCAAATACTCTGAAATCCAATGAAAGGAAATAAACTAGACTGTTAGAGATGTGAGCTACTCTTTGGATGGTGACTTTTGTCAAATTGTTGAATGGTTGGAGGGAATTGAGTACATTTGCTGTTTGGAGGTACTCGTACTCTACTTGAATACTTCAATTTTAGGCTACTTTATAGTTAAACTGCTTAATGCTTTATACTCCTCTATGTTTATTTGGCAGTGTTAGTTAGTAGTTAACTTTAAGCTGAAGGTCTTAGTCAGTGAATACTATAAGAAGCTATTACAATACAGCACAATGTAAAATGTTGCAGTGTTTACAATGTTTGAGTCACATTTTAGATGTTTTAAGAGTCACTACAGCAGTGATTTTTCCATCTTCTCACATTATTTGATTTTGATAGGTTCTTTTTTTTTTAGCCTGTCATGTCTGGCATTTTTCAGAATTGTGATCCAAATGCTCTGTTGCACCAAACAAATTTGCTTTTACAAGAAGAGCTTTATAAGTTCTCTATAGGCTACTCTTGTTAATGTTTGTCTTTTTCTTTTATTTATACATTCATTTTGATTATTGTTCACAGAATATGACAACCAGGTCTGACAGGCAGGAAGGAAAAAGTAATAGAAGGAGAAAGAGGGGAGAAAACAGAAGAAATAATGGGACAGAGCTACATACACATATATATATATATATATATATATATATATATGGATGGAGTAGTGGTAACATTACCGTCTTTGGAGCGGAAAGGTCGGGGTTCGAATCCCGGTCAGGGCATACATCCAGTAAGGGTCCCCAGGCTAGACCCCCCATGCTAACCAAGCCTACCTCGGTATATGAGTGACAGATACATAATTGAAGCCATACCGGCTCGGACGTCGCCCGGATTAACAAGGTCCGCGTCAGGTGTTGAGGAACCAGGGCATTCTGATGACAAGTGGGCTACTGGAACTAGAAGGTTACGGCATAAATGGACACGAGATGAGAACCGGGAACTGTTGGAATGCTACTACACATGTAATCCCAGCGAGAGGGGTTACATGAAGAGGATGTGGGACCTATGGAGTCTTCGAAACCCAGCATCCAGATTGTCGGCGAAACAACTTGTAGCTCAGTGTTCCAACATACGAAGGAAGCAACTGCTATCGCAACTAGAGATTGACGAGGTACAACACAAATGCTACGGCAAGGGGGAGCCAGGACGAC
>VUQJ01011757.1:7554-18853 GCA_015108635.1 Andinoacara biseriatus
GCACTCATTAGCCCCTGAACTGGGCAGGCGTGAAATGGGCGCCCATGGTGTGTCGATAACGGCCCCTGCCTCAATGTGCACCGCACAGCATTATCAGCGGGTGTTTAGACAGAGCCAGCAGATAAATAGCAGGGCAGAAATGCTCTTAAACTGATTTATTTGATTAGTATTGAATGTGATTTTTAAAAAAAATTTTTCCCCCAGTGGAGACAAGCTGGTCATTTCTGTGCGGGGGTTGAATCTATGTGCCTGGTTATGTGTGTGCATGTGTGTGTTTGTGTGCTGGCTGACAGATGTTCTTTTAGTCAAACCATGAAAATACCTCCACAACAAGTGAATTTAGGTGAAGCCAATACTTATGCCCAGAAAAACAGATTCTTTATACCAGCTGGATCAATAGTTTTCTGCAGTGGAGAGATATCCTGGGAACACTAGGCTGGCCATTCCTTTTAGCCTCAGCAGCTCTCTCTCTATATATACTCCAGCATTAGAATTAAAATGAATGCTCACAAAAATCGAGGCAGTTTGGATGCCACAGAGCTGCTGTGCAAAGAGGAAAAATGAAATCAGGGTGAGTTGCTGCTGCTACCACTGTGACAGCTTCACACTGAATGCGCATTAACATTCCTGTTTTGAGTTTTGTCCTGGTTTTGATCATTTCATGAATATGGCATTTTGATGGAAAATGAGAAACCTGATTATTTATGTCCCTGAATGCATGATTATTTCAGTATTCAGGTTTCTGATCACTGGTGTGCAGTGATCAGAAACTAGAAGGTGTTAACATGGACCCTGCACCCTTCATTGATGTTTTGCTCCATTAGTCCTGGAACATCTCACGGTGGTGAAACAATGGCAGGGATGTCTTCCTGCCCGCCCCCTAGGACCCTTGCTTTCCCCACACCTTTTCCTTTCTTCTTATCTAAAGGCAGAAGCTTCCTTGCTCTGCTTCCTCAGCCACATCTTTTAAAGCCTTTCTGAGCTTGGGGCCAGTGACACCCATACTCTTCGGGAAGTGCCGGGTAGATGCTCCTACAAAGCAGCCACCTTTTTCTGAGTAGCAGACAGCTGACCACCCTTCTTCTCTGCACTTGGATATGAGGTTGAAGAATTGATCCTTCTTTCTCTCAAAGGCCGCCTCCATCCCTCCTTCCCATGGAACAGTGAGCTCTGCCATGATATCCGGTCACAGGTTGGTTTACGGTGATCTCAGCTGAGAACCTGAGCTGCTGATCGAGATCCGCTCTCAGGTTCCACTCGCGGCTGCGTGATGTTATGGGCAGTTGGTGTTGGTGATGAGCACTCCCTGGTTTTTCCCAGCCTGCGTACCTCCAGCGTCTCCAACAGCTTCTGCAAGACGCTGGAGGTTTGTGATTATTATGGTCCAAAAACAGAAAGTCGGTTCAGTTAATTTGTGAAATTGTTTATTCGGGGCTCTTTTTTTGGAAGATTAATTACATTTAAAAAACACTTGTATGATGTTCCAAGAGTCTTCATTCATAAGTATACAAAATGTATTATTATGTGCATTATTGACACAATATCACGTAATTTTGAAATATCATGATTTTCATCGCTACCATAGCCCATATTTAAAAAAATGGACACAGACACCATGATGATACTCACTTGCTCAGTGCTTCAAATTTAGTGTGTTGGATGCTACAATGTTAGCTTTTTGGGACCAAAAGTGATTACATTACAGCGAAAGGGTGGAGTGCAGTTATCGGCTACTGCCAGATACAGAAGCCTGTGTCGGGACACACGACATAAAAATATTCACCATCCCAAAGCTGTAATGAGCGGGAAACTATATATATAGAGGCCAAAATCAATTTTATTTTGTTCTGGTGTGTAAATATGCTATTTAATGCTGTAAGTTGGTTTGAAAGATGGGAGTCTGTGGGGATTGGCGTGCCTTTGGAACTAGCTTCAAGTGGCCACTAGAGGAACTGCGGGTTTGGCACAACTGCGCTGGCTTCACTTTTCAGCTCTGGAAGCTGGCACTTGGTCATTATCCTGACAACCCTAATGCACTTTATTCCCACACAGTCCCACAGTGTGTCTTTAGGATAAGCACTAAATTATGCTATTATGATTCAGGATAAGCTTCCACACAGAGAGAAAATGATACAGAGTCGATCCACCACTGTGAACAAGGCCAACATCAAAAGATGTCAGATGTTACCCGCCTCTTAGCTAAATGCTTTGAACTACTCACTCCCTTACTGGCTAATGTTGATACTACGTAAATAAACATGAACTATTCAACTTTGGTGATACTCATGTTAAAGTGAATGTACTAATAATTCCTTTGAGATCAGGGTGCTATCATTGCTCTGTATGAGACTGCCATCTCTGTGATGGCAGTGAGAGCAGATATCGTAGCTCTGGCTGTGAACAAAGAAGTGCCACCTACCTGCTATTCAAACCCGCGGTTTACAAGGTGCGGCCAGTCATAGGAAAGCTGGCTTAAAGGGAGAGGGGCTCAGAGGAAGATGTAGCTAAAAATGACAGTGACCATGCAGAGCAATTCTTATAGATCCCCAAAAAGTAAAAAATAAAAAATGTAAATGTGCATGCAGGTCACACGCTACTCTATATGTTTCCCATATATATATATTAAAGCAGGACACTTTGACTTGTGAAATTAGAAAACTCAAATAGCTTGCTGTTTCACTGTATTGGGAGCAGCAAATGGACTTTTCTGTAATGGGCATTATGAAATGGGCAGTCTGCTGAGGCTGTGCCATTTCAGGGAATTGTATAGACATTGTCAATACTGTATAGCACATTTCATTCAGCACTGCACCTCAAAAGCTCAGAAGAATATAGCAGCTGAGTGCAACACTCCTTGTACGCAGGAATCAGTCTCAAAATCATTTATCTTCATCCTTCTTGAAATCCTATTGGCAGATAATGACATACTTAAGTTTCAAGGGTTTAACAAGTGGAGACCTGATTCTCTAGGCTACTCTTTTCCTGTACTGATAGTGGGGAGAAACAAAGTGTGAAGCTACAGAGTAAAGTCACACAGAAGGAGACTGATAAACACAGAGTCACTGTTCCTTGGCTTTCTCTGTAGGGCTTACTGTTTATCCTTTCATATAGTCATATGTCTGTGTTACAGCCAAACTTCATGACAGTGTGATCACGGTCATTTTTCATGCCGTGTCCGTCATCACTTCCACTGCAGAGGATGACATGCAGAGGGTTGGGTTAACCTTTAATTACAACCTATAGTACAAAGTGTTGAAAGGCAGTGATTCAACATTAATGAGTAATGCATTAACAAGACAGCTTAGTATTACATGCACCAACAGAAGCATTGTCAAGATTCAAAGGAACATGAGTTGATGGTCTTTATAACATAGAGCCTGGAGCACAGATGACATTTAGTAATTCCAAATGCTGTTATGAATGCACGCTCTGCAGCTGAGGTCTACCTGATAACATCGCACTGTACACAAAGCTCACGTCCACTGCCTGGCTTCGTGAACACATGTTGAATTTAAGGTTCACAGATCCTTTCCTATCAGTATGACTGATCGCTGGCATCGGTGCTGAGCTAGCACAAACTAATGATGCATTGCATTGACTGAATTGATCCAAATGTCGCACTTCAGCAATGCCATTCTTATAAAGTCAGAGTCATTATTGAATAATGATGAGTTGAAAAGATAACTGAAAGACATTCCCCCATGATGGACTGGTGACCTGCCCGTGATTCACCCTGCATCTTACCCTATATATACATCACTGTTGCCGTGGTATAGATCAGCTATTTGATTTCATGCTTGGCTAAAAGGTGAACAGCCACAAGGAGCAGTAACCTCCGTGGAAAAGATGGCTAAAGGCTAAGATCAGAGGGAAGTTAGGGGGCTATCAGAGCTGCAGAAAGGTGTGATGAAGAATGGGTTCCCTAAGAAGTACAACAAGCAATCCATACCTGATACCTTAGAAACTGTTGAGCAATATATGGTATACTGCTTGAAGAGGTATACCAGAGAGAAGCCAGGAGAATAAACCTGATGTTCTCCACTGAACCATCCAAGGTGTACTCTCAGTGACAGGGAAACAATATGAAGTAACCATCACAGTGGCAGACATCCACAAAAGAGTCCCAAATACTAAGACTTTGACAGCACAAGGCCCTTACATGATTCACAGCTACTGGCTAAAGAAGCTAACTGCACTTCATGAGAGCCTGGAAGCACAAATGAACCAGCTGCTAATTCAATGCTGGGCATGTCCAGGCCCCGAGGGCCAGTGTCCTGCAGGTTTTAGATGTGTTCCTGAGCCAGCACACCTGAATCACATATCGTCAGCCTAATAGCATAATTGCCTAAGTCATATTTTGGCATATTTTGAGATACCTACCCAATTCTACTCTGCTAAGAGTGTAGATTCATTTAGATAGATATCTCAATTTTGGCCAAAATATGACTTAGGCAATTATGCTATTAGGCTAATGATAGAGATTAGATTAGATTAGGACTCTGAAGAGCTTGACTGCATACTGAGGAGGTAATTCAGCCATTTGATTCAGGTGTGTTGGATCAGGGACACATCTAAATCCTGCAGGACACCGGCCCTCGGGGCCTGGAGTTGCCCACCCCTGTGCTAATGGATAAGACACATCCGGAATGGCTGACTGAAGGCTGGACAGTCCTGATCCCCAAGGATCTCCAGGACCGGTCCCATCCAACTACCGGATCATGTACTTAGTGAGTACCTCAGGCAGCAGAAATCAGAGAAAGAAAAGGAGCAAGAACAGGAACCATCATGGAAAGACAGGCCTCTGCACAGCATGTACCAGCAGCAGATAGAAGAAGTGGCTGATATCGAAAAACCTACCAATGCCTGGACAAAGCTGGACTGAAAGGCAGCACAGAGACACTAATCATGGCAGCACAGGAACACTCTAAATACAAGCTCGATAGAGGCTTGGGTCTACCACACCAGGCAAGACCCCAGGTGCAGGCTGTGCAGAGATGCCCCTGAGACAATTCAACACATACTGTAACAGCAGGGTGCAAGATGCTAGCAGGCAGGGCATACATGAAGTGCCATAACCAAGTGACTGACATAGTATACAGGAACATCTGTGCTGAATATGACCTGGAAGTCCCAAAGTCAAAATAGGATATGTCGCCACCCATGGTCAAAAAACAAGTGAAACAACAGGTGCACTAGAGGGGCAGCAGTGGGAAAATCCCCAAAATAGGAATGGTTTTACAGGAGGCCACCAACATTTTTCCCTTATCATCTTTTTTGACTGTTTTTCACTAGTTTTACATTTGGCTAGGGTCATTGTTACTACTGGTAGCATGAGGCCATACCTGAACCCTACAGAGGTGGCACAGATAGTCCAACTCCTCCAGGATGGCACATCAATACGTGGCAGTACCCAAAGGCTTGCTGTGTCTCCCAGCACAGTCTGAAGAGCATGGAAGAGATTTCAGGAGGCAGGCAGTTACTCTAAGAGAGCTGCACAGGGCCGTAGTCCTTAACCCATCAGCAGTACCAGATGAGAACTGCCAGGCCACTGGTGTGAATGTCTTTGACCGCACAATCAAGAACAGACTTCATAAGGGTGTCCTGAGGGCCCGACATCCTCCAGTGGGCCCTGTGCTCACTGGCCGGCACCGTGGAGCCTGATTGGCATTTGCCATAAAATCCCAGAATTGGCAGGTCCACCACTGGTGCCCTGTGCTTGTCACAGATGAGAGCAGGTTCATCCCGAGCACATGTAAAAGACGCAAAGGGTCTGGAGAACCCGTGGAGAATATAATGCTGCCTGTAACATCGTTCAGCATGTCTGGTTTGGTGGTGGGTCGGTGATGGTCTGGGGAGGCATATCAGACATGCATACAAGAACGTGAAGGCAATACAAACTACTGAGTACCATTTTGAGTAGTTTCAATAAAATTTCAGCAGGATAGACTAGCCTGACAGAACATTTTTTCACTTTGATTTCCGGGGTGTCTCTGAATTCAGCCCTCTGTGGGTTGAGGATTTTCACTTCTGTCAAATGGTGTGGCGTCCTTTCATTACCCAGCCCTTAACAGTATAAATATCCAGCATGATTTTTTCCCCCATTGAGATCTGCTGGGCTTTCAAAGTGTTCCTTTAATTTTTTAGGCAGTGTTTATAAAATAGTAAAAAGTAACTAGTATCTGATATTCTGATATTTAGAAGAAATGAAAAATTTCCACCACTGGTGGTGGTATGTTCATTACACTTTCATAAAATAAATGTCCATAGCTGTTCTGATTCCTGAAGATTTTGGTATGAGAAGAAAAATAATTATTACAGTAGCTCCTATATCTAAATGAAAACCACTAATTAAAACCAGTCACCAATTAGTTATTTACTGATTAGTCCACAGAAGTTGAAGTATGCTCATTATTTAGCAGAAGATAGCTATTACTTATGTCATTACTAATTTACCCCTGCACATGATTTAAACTATCATGTTTGTTGTATAGCTTGTTCTAGTAGTAATGCATTGAGTCCATCATAAAGCCTGAATTTCCAGCAAAAGGAATGTTTAGGTGGAGGTTAATGAAGGCTGACTGGGTGAAAGAACAGAATGGCGCCAGGGAGCTCGCCAGGCCTCAGCCCCTCCAGGGAATCACAAAAGACCTGCAAGTAGAGGAGATCATGGCCCTGCCAATCCTTGATACCCCTTGAAAAGGACAGACATTGTCTGGCCTGTGCTCTCATGCCTGAAAATAAGCATTCCTCTGGGCAATTTAAGCTGTTGTGGATGCCAGGAAGCAGAAAAAAAAAAAGGATCTGGTGATGCACGGTTAATGTTGTCAGATTAAGAAAAATCCTTGACAGCTGTGCACATTTATGTAGGTAAATTCACCTTATGGGTAAAGATCATTTCAAAAATGTTAAGCTGGGCTGTTAGACAAGTTATTTCAAAAATCTCAATTAAGTATTATGTGTGAATAATTAAAAATTACAGTTTTCTTTCTGTTACACTTACACAGCGATAAAGTAATAGTCACATTAACAGCTACTTTATCATTTGTACAGCTCAGTCCTGTTAATAATGTTGCTTAACAGCTTCAGAGCCTACAGACACCACACATTACATGTTCTCCCTATAATATGTATAGAATTAGAAAAAATAAACCATTATATACCAAAAACAGCTAATGCTGTGAAAAAGTATTTACCCTCGTTCAGAGTTCATACTTTTATCTGCATATTTGTCACACTTGCATGTTTTAGATCGTCAAAGATATTGAAATATTAGACAAAGATAATCTGAGCAAATACAAAATGCATCTTTTAAATGATGATTTCCTTGATTACAGGAAAAAAAAGCTATCCAAACCTACCTGGCCCTGTGTGAAAAAGTAGTCGCCCCCTAAACCTGCTGGTTACTGGTTACTCCTTGTCAGCAAGAACGGCAATCATACGGTTGCGATGACAGGCAATGAGTTTTTTTAGATCACTATGGAGGAATTTTGGCCCACTCTTCTTTGCAGAATTGTTTTAATTCAGCTATATTGGAGGGTTTTCAAGCATGAACGGCCTGTTTAAGGTCATGACAAAGCATCTCAATCGGATTTAAATCCAGGCTTTGACTAGGCCACTCCAGAACCTTAATTTTTTTCTTTTTTGAGCCATTCAGATGTGGACTCACTGGTGTGGTTTTCGATCATTGTCTTGCTGCATAACTCGAGTGCACTCAAGCTTCAGGGCACAAACTGATGGCAGGATTTTCTGATAGAGAGCAGAATTCATGGTTCCTTCAATTACAGCAAGTCGTCCAAGTCCTGAAGCAGCAAAGCAGCCCCCAGACCATGACACTACCACCACCACTGTTGGTATGATGTTCCTTTTATGAAATGCTGTGTTAGTTTTATGCCAGATGTAACACGACTCGAACCTTCCAAAAAGTTCAACTTTTTTTCTCATCAGTCCACAGAATATTTTCCCAAAAGTCTTGGGGATCATCAAGATGTGTTTTGGCAAATGTGAGCCTTTGTTTTATTTTTGGTTAGCAGTGATTTTCACCTTGGAACTCTCCCATGGGTGCCATTTTTGCCCAGTCTCTTTCTTATAGTTGAGTCGTGAACTCTAACCTTAACTGAGGCAGGTGAGGCTTGCAGTTCTTTAAATGTTGTTCTGGGTTCTTTTGTGACCTTCTGGATGCAAACCAGTATCATACGAGCATTAAACTGAGTAGAAAATCAAGAAACTTAATTATTCAACTAAAATTTGGTGTTTAATAATTAGTGTTTAGTGCAATGGCTGCCATGACAGGATTTTACACATATTTAAACTAGGCACGTGCAGCATTGGCACCTTGATGCAGTTCCCCACTCAGGGAATTGGACCAAATGGGCCAGCTGGAGGTATGACTAGAGGACTAGAGGAGTGGTTCACTGAATTTTAGTCAGTGAGAGGAGTTGTCTCAGAAAATTGACGTTTAGCAGGTTAGAACAGCTGGCCTGGTTCTGAATGTAGCAGCTGAATGGATCAACATGGTTAGGACACACTGCAGATGACCAGCCACACATCAGTCACGCTTCTGAGTACTTTCATATGCAGACATGAGCTGTGGATGGGCCAAGATGTCAAAGGAAAATTGTCAAGGCCAAAAGAAAATTAAAGCACTCACGACTTAAAAAAAAGCGTAATTTCACAAGGAATATCAGGATTATATAATAAACACAATGTCTTTTATCTCTTTTGCCTGTTCTGTAAACTGACAGCAAACATCATAAATCAGAATAAAGATATAGATTTACGAGTTTACAGCTCCTTATTTTTCCCCCTTTTTCCTCTCTGCCATATAGTCCCATAGATCTACAAGGCCTGACACTTCGATGAGCCCATTCCAAGCGAGTGATATTGCACCATAGATTTTAACAACGTGACAGAAACACCAATACAGTGCTGAACAAAGAGGCATTAAGGCAAAGATAAAGCTCTCTGAAAAGGACATAAATCTGCAAGGGCCTGGTTTAAGATGGAGCCCAGAAGGGTGATGGCCACCCTTAATCAATAAGAACCTCATCAAGAAAGGTTTCTGCTCCTCTGCTGAAACTTATACCATGACTGGAAGCAGGATCTGCTTTTAGAGTACACTTAGCTTTGCTGGCCCAATTAGTTACCAATTGTGCTGTGACAGTATTTTTACATCCCAGGCAAAACCATCTGGTTGGGAGTTTGGAAAGTTTCTTTAAACTATGCCATTTTAGACATGTTTCTCTCTTTTTTTTTGTCTAATTGAATACAACAGAGACTGAAGTACTGACAAATACAACATATGAACATAGGGGAAACTTAGTCACCTACAATACATTAATGTGCTGTCAAGTAGGTCCCACTAAGCAGACGAATGACAAATATTCAGTGGGGTTTTGATAAAAGGTCATCTCAAGTGCTAATCCCCAGACTCCATCAGTTAAATGGACAGTGACTGGCCAATAAGCCTAAAGTTCACTGCAAGTTCAGTATCGAGAAACCTGAGATTAAGTCCTTTTCTCTCAGTGTAAGGTCTGCTCTGTGGCTGGCTGTCTAATGTATTGGAACCCAGGATTGTATTTTTCCTTGTTGTCCAACAAAATCTTGGTTATTTTAAACATTAAATGTTGGAGAAGTATTACTGAATTTAAACAGTCCTACTTTATTTACATTCACTTTTTTGTTCTTGGATTGTCATCAACCCCTGATTATTACACTCCAAAATGCTTATAATTCAGAATCGTGAATTGTCTCTGTTAACATGTAAGTTTCTGGTTGGTTTGACACAAAATCTGCTTCAAAATTAAATGTCTGAACACTTATTGGATGGACTGCTGTAAAATTCTGTTGCCTTTAATAGTGCCATTACAGTGATGGCATTCTGGATTCTATCCCTCAGTCATACTAGATTAAAAATACGACATCATCCTCCTTGCAACTAAGAAAAAATCAGTGGTTGCGCGGTGATTGCATTGAATCTTTTTGCTGTTGGAGACTGATTGCAAGTTGCTGCATTTTCAACCTCTGGTCTTCTGGTAGGAGGCATCCTGTCTCCAATCACGGTCGGACTTGACTGCGGTCACTCTCAGACCGATTGGCAAAGGCTTGCAAATAATTGCTGTCTAATTTACAAACACAGACAGATTGCCAGCACGTTGATGGCTGGACTCTGAATTTAAGTAATGCAAATTTGTGATTAATTTGAATTAGTAGACTGCAACAGATTTATGAGTTTTGCTGATTAATTTCAGCTAATCACCATATTATCACAGATTGCATGTAATTACCAACGTGGCCCCACTGAGTCGCAAACTGCTTGCAGACTGAGTCATCTTATTGTCATTTTCTCACTGACTTAATGAACCAAAGTTGCTTTAAAGACAGCAACTGACTGTGAGTCATCTACAGTACCTGGTCCCCAGCCATTTCAAAGGCAACAAGATCACCAGTACTTTGCACATGGTGGCATTAATTTTGGTCATGCCATGGTCTACAACCATTGTTTTCCTTAGTGTGACTGTAGCATTCATATTTCTCAACAACTTACTCGTCAGATAACATCTACAATTCCTGAAGACATCCTTCCTTCCCTGATGATGCATCCTATATAGATGATTTTTTTTAAAACTACACCATGAGGTTGCCATGTGTTATTTAATGAAATATCTTGAAAGATTTGGCATGGTTTTGAACTAATTTTAATGCTAATTAATAACTGTTAGCATGCTTGCACACCAAACTAAGATGGTAACATTGGCAAATTGTGTGCCTACAGGCCAACGGTTTGTTAGAAATTTTAATGCTGGAGCACAGATAGAAAGTTGCAAACAAACTGTTTCATGGTAGCTTTTGTGCTAACTGTGCAGGCTAAACTCAGCTAGCTCTTGTGTTAGCATATTGTATATTAGCTTCATTTGCGTTTAAACTCTGGATTTTGTTACCAGCTTTTAGACAGCAAGGCTGTATTTATACAATCTGGGGTTGTAACCAATATTCTTTAGCCTGGCTTCTGCTAAGTGACCTATCAAAGCTAACTGAGATTGGGCCATATTTGCAATCTGGTGATACATTGACTCAATATGGCTCAACATAGCAGTGACAAATGTTCAAAATTTTAGCCAGGTTACTATATATACTGCAGCCTATATTGGGATGAGAGCCTTTCAAATGCTCCACTATCTATTTGAAGGCCTGGTAGATGGGGCTCGGATCTTGTGACCTGCTAACGTCCTTGACATTTTCTGAAATAATTACACAGCTTCAAAGATCAGACCGAAATAATACAATAAAAAAAGGAGGTGTG
>VUQJ01011757.1:29086-39205 GCA_015108635.1 Andinoacara biseriatus
CCAAACACAGTTATAGAAGGTTAGCAGCAAAATTGCATTTAACTCCCCTTCTCCATCACAACCCTGGCTATCAGTTGTGGGTCACTGAAACTGACATTACTGCCTTGTCACTACCCTCACATTACTCACATTTCTTTCTTGTCCTGCCTCCCAAACCGCTGCAGTACTGGTCCTTGAAATGTGTCTAACAAATATTTATAACCAGTGTGTAAGGGATGCATGCATTGCTGAAGTGCAGCTGTGGCAGGCACTTTGCTGTTTTTAGTGAAATACTGTAGTAATTAGTGTATATATTGATTGCTAGTGTCCAAAGCTACAGGGTTTTTTTTTCTTCACATACTTTTCTGTCTTTTAAAACAGCTGAAAAACTGACAGGTCTCTGCAGCAGGTCTACAGACCGTCCACTGTTGGCCTGCATGCCGAGACAGAAACACCAGGGACTGAAAACTCACTAAGTATCTATATTGTTTACATTGGTTAAATATGTTTTATGAGGAATATCCTAACTTTGCTAGTAATATAAATTTTTTTTTAAATCTGTTGGTTAAGCGATGTAGCAGCTCTACTGTGTTGGACCGGACTTTTTCCTCCCTTGGTTTTTGAATAGACATAATTCCCCAAAATATTCAGTTACCATTTCTGGCCTCTCCAGTGTTACTCACATGTAGCATGTGCAGTACACCCCTGAGCAATAGTCCCTGATGTGAAGGCTTTATTGCTTTAGAGAAGAATCTTTTTGGTCCAACTAGGATTTCAGTGAGGCCATTAAGCTCAGGATCACAGCTTCCCTCAAAGCACGCAATCTGAACCACACAGCAACATATTAATGACTAACCTCGTGTTGTGGGTGGGGTAATTTCAAAGATTCCCAAGTTTTTTCCCATTTTAAATATCTTCTTTCTATGGTGGTATTTGTGTCTGTCAATGATCAACACATATTTTTGGTTCTGTGATAGATCCACCCTCCAGGGTCCTCCCTCTCACCCTGGGATAGGCTCCAACCCAACCCAGATCATTTTGTGCTTTCTAGCCCCACTAAGATTGCTGGAATTTAGTTTTCCATCTTCGCTCTCATCCAGAGGTTTTATTTTAGAAATACCTTAGTCAGAACATGATGTATCATCTTTACAAATCATCTTGCTAACTGCTAACTTTTCTTCATGGATTCTTGGATGCTGCTCATCTTTTGTAACACCTGGTCAAAGAGCCACACGGATCATTTCATTGGAGCTGAAAGAATTTGGACCATTTATAACACTCTGCCTCTGCCTCTGTGCTTGTTTGCTTTTGGGAATTGGGAACAGTTAGACTCAGAAATGTCTAAGGATATCAGACTTAACGAGCACATACTTTCAGCCAGGTTAACACAGTGGCTCAGCACAACACCAGCGCTGCAACTGTTACTTCTGTCGTCCCACCAAAGAGGACCGCAGTTCTAGAGTCATAGTGAACAGTAAGTCAGCTCCCAGTTGTCTCTAATAACAGTCACACTAAGGAAAACAGTGGTTGGAGGCCTAGCTCCACCAAAATTATTGCAACCATATGCAATGAACTTGCAATATTGTTGCCTTTGAAATGGTTGCTTTGAAGACAGCAACTGTCTGCAACTACGTGCAGACAGTTGCTGTCTTCAAAGTGACTTTGGTGCATTAATACGGCAATAAGACAGAGTCGGTCTGTCATCAGTTTAATGGATCAAGTTGGCAATTACATGCTATGTGATTTGTGATAATAGGGCGATTAATTAATTAATTAATTGGGCAGCAGTGGTTAGCACTGCTGCCTCACAGTTAGAATTAAAAAAGGCCTGGGTTCGATTCCACCTTGGCCCGGGCCTGTGGAGTTTGCATGTTTGCATGTGCATAGGTTTTCCCCGGGTACTCCGGTTTCCTCCCACAGTCCAAAAACATGCACTTACTGGGTTTATGGTTAATTGGCCACACTAAATTGCGTGAATGTGAGTGTGAGTGTGAGTGGTTGTCTGTGTTTCTGTGTTTGCCCTGTGACAGGCTGGGGACCTGTCCAGGGTGTACCCTGCCTCTCGCCCTGTGTCAGCTGGGATAGGCTCCAGCCCCAGAGGGTGATAAATTGGTGAAAATTGCAAATATGTTACCAATCAGTAGTACCATTCAGAGCTCACTGACTCAGATTGATTGCAATATATCGACAGTCTTTCTGCATTTATAATTAGCCAACCTTTGCCAATCTGCAAGATGACTGCAGTTGGTCTGAGTTGGGCGGCAATTGTTTGGGGTTGCTGCACACCAGGCTCAATCTCTGGGCAACCAGTTGGTCACCGCAATGACCGAATGCAAAAAAATAAATAAATAAAAAATAAATTTAGCCATGCACCAGAAAACCACTAATTTTTCCCAGTCCTGAGGAAGTTGGAATCCTATTTTTATTCTATGACTGAGCGAAAAAGTGAGATGATTGTGATGGCACAGTTCTCATCACAAGTCCTAGTAAGTCCCTTTACAAACTTCAGTAAAATGATTCTCGTTCTGACATCATCATTCGAGGATTTAAAGTAACCGCAAGAATTTTAAAGCTGCTGGAAAAGCTTCTTTGTCAGAAAAACGGCACAAGAACGGATCATCGCCAGTCGTAAACACACACGTCATGTGTTTCGTACCTATACTTCTCAGTAAAAAGATTTATATTGTCCAAGTACGTCAAGTCCAGCATGTCAAAAATCTCCAATGTGTTTGCATTTAACAGTATGCAAACCAACATGTTTTCCTGGCCACTCTGTCCCGCAGCCTTAACACTCTACAAATAAAAACAAGCTTCAGCCACAGAGACTGCACAAACAGATGAACTGTGAGGGTAGATGTTATGATGAAGTAGTGTGTACTGATACTGCATTTTGTGAAGGGCAGCAGCAGTAAAAAGGCAAATCATGCGGATTAGAACACAAAGACAATTTTTAATAAAGAAAGCGAGTTAATCTGTTGACCAATAATGTGTTAACATGAATAACAGTGACCTGGTGTTTTTAACCAGTGGGATGCTTTTTAATGTGAAGCAGCCACAGCAGGAAATGTTAGGTTAGTCCTAACAGTGAGTTAATACATCTCAGATGATCCTGTAGCTGTAATAAAGTAAACAATGAGGACGATGCTATTAAACTCGAATTCCTGCTACATGTAAATGCAGACTGAATGCAGGGAGGGAAGAGCAGACTCTGCCACAGACGGTTACTATTAATATATAATATGACTTTCTGAAAAAATGCTGAGCACACATGTTATCAAAGACTGCAAGCACTATGCTTCAGTGTCCTTATACGCAGAACTTGACTTTGTCTCTTTTTCTTTATTTGAGCAGTATGTAACTGCTCACTCCACTGCTTTCTAAGTACTGGCTTAGTGTACTGAATGTCCCACTGTTCCTCTCTGCCCCAGTGGACAACATCTGTCTCGATGACCTCTGAGCGAGGACCCTCTGGACTTCTTCTTCTGCTGCTTTGCATGTGTTTTTGCAAGAGAGGGAGTGATATATGTGTGCTGCTTTTCCCTGGCCCGGTAAGGCACACTGGTATGAGACCTCACCTTCACTCCTCCTTCTCCCTTCAGGCCCGAATGTCCCGGCCTCCAAAACCTGAAGATGAAACAGAATATTAAGTCAGTGCAAATTGTCATTTCTTCCCCCTCGTCTTCTCCCCGCGTTCCCGACCTAACATCCCCGCATTTCCGTTCAGTCTCAGATACCGAGTGTAACGGAAGACACAGGAGGATGGATTGGAGGAAGAAATGCGCGTGAGGAATCTGGAGCGTGGTGCAGCGGTTAGTGAGATAAGTGGCATTTGTGTTTCCTCCCGTGGCTAATTATGCTATTTATACCCCGGCAATGGAGTAGACGCTTTGAGCTGGTACACCAAGATTAGTACTCTCTCTAACATTGTTTATCCTCCTGAAAGTGATAACAGCGCACACCTCTTGCTTTAGGGGTGATCACTGTGTTAGTGCCTGTGTGTATATTTGACTGCAAGGTTATGCGTATCTCTTCCAAGTTTGTTTGTTTTTTTTCTTATGTTCAGTAAAATATCAACTAGATAAAAATGCCCGATTTCTTTTTGTTTTTTATTTCTTGTATCCAATATGTCTAAGTGCAGCCTGATTATCATAATTGGTGAGAATTGGGTCCCTGAGATAGCGAGTGTTCAGAAAATCCAGGCAGACTTTTTACTGACATTCATGAAACATTTTCCAAGCTACAGTTGCAACGCATAGCTGCCTGCTTAGTAATGGCACAACACAACGGCATCACACAGTTTGATGCAACCTCCCCATGCAAACGCAACTGCCAGAAAAAGATCCCACTTCTTATGTTTGTGAAGCCATCCCTCACTGGAGCAGAAGTTCTTGGCAAAATTCAACACCCACTATTGGAAGTCTAATGCCAGTTAAAGCGCAGAACATCACCGATAATAAAATATGCATGTATAAATAGATCATAATTTACTTCATTCCTTTGCCGCCAGTGATGCTGTTCTGTGGAAGGAACAAGCTGCGGTGGAATTACTGCGAGACCAAGATGGAGTGCAAGGAAAACAGCTACAGGCTCTTCTGAAAAATATCAGGTCCTCACTGCTGTATATCTTATAGATATGTGTACTCATTGCATTATTCTCTAGACTGCTTCTGCAATATCCTTCCATTCTTCATATTCTGGCCCTCCCCAGCACTGTTAGCAAAAAAGCAGGTAAAGGGAATTATCAGGAGGTCCAGATTAAATGAGCCCTATTACACAGAACAGGGTTATGTGTATAATGCAACACGCACGCGCGCGCGCGCGCGCACACACACACACACACACACACACACTGCCATTGTTTCCTCTGCTGGTCACCCAGTCATATCCTTTATTTAACCCAAAAAAGTAGTCAAAGTCAAGCTGTGGTTAGTCCATTAGACGAGTGTCTGTTTTGGAGCACAAATAGACATGACTGAGATGAGGTGATCATGTGGCACCCAACAAAAACAGTGAAAAGACACCGAAGAGGCTACTTTGCCAGATGTCTGAAGACATTTAAGATTTATTTGAAAAGTAAAAACTGAAAAATGTCCAGCTACGTATGAACCCGCTGAGCAATTTTCTGCAGCTTAGGGGTCTAAAGGTGTCTCAATTGTAAAATTGACTTAAATTGGGTTCAAAAGTGAAAGTTTAGTCAAAGTGTAGCTCAAAGTCAGACGCTGTTTAAACAGAAATGCAGACAGCAAGTTGGAGCAGTTGGACATAAAAACGTGTGTCTCATGCAAGCAGCTTGGCCTCTGTTTCAATCTGCTGGTCTGCAGGGGTCTATAGCATGGTGGGGTTTGTGGAGGTGTGGATATGTGTGTGTTGAATCATTTCTGTGTGTGCTACCTGTTTAAGGTGTGTTAGGGCACCTTAATGACACCAATTAGAAGACAATTTCCGTTTTTAACCAAGTTTAGAGGTAAAATAACATCTAGAAAAAAATATTATCACTTGAAAATCAAATTTGAGCATTGTTTAGATGCAAAGCTGACTTTTTAATGACTTTATGCTGGGTGAGATGTCTATAATTCTACCACAATCAGTTTAAATCTGAAGTTTGATTTATTACAGTGTTGCAGTGGGATTAAGACATTTGATGAAGGGGGCGTTGCGGAGGTGGTTACGATCATCGAAGGGTGCTAACATTTGATAATTAGAATTTCAGTCAGAAGGGACGGCTATAGCAAGCAGAAAAGTTTGTGTTTGGTGTCCGGGCTCCAGGTTATCACAGATTTGGATATAGAAAACGTTAGAGCTTGGGCCCCAGTCACACAGGCGGCTACAGGTTTGTCGACCAGTCCGTGTGACTGAAGCCTCAAGTAGAAAGCCAAATTGGGAGGGTGTGCTCAATATGTGAAGAGAAAAGAGTATGTTAATATAATCTGAACTACCTGCATGAACTGGGTCACAGTCCTTCTTTAAAAAAAAGGCGATAAGATTGATCTTATCATTCACTGTAATGTGACATAAATTCAATAGCTGTCAAGACAAAAATAAACAAAACACCCAAGTGAGTCATTCTCCTCATGGCGCTAACGTTTTTTTTTATATACTGGGTGATCTCTGATGCCCACTGTATTCATCCCGTGGGATCATAAATGTTGGCGTAAAATCCCATTTCAGTAAAGATTAAAAGTAGTGCACCAACTGAACGAGTAACATTCCTCGGAGCCAGGCTGCTAGCTGTGAGCCACAGAGGCTAATGGAAGTAAATTAAGTTAATATCAGGTGACATCCAATGCGTACTCTTTATCTCCTCTGGGATCATAAACAGGCAAGATTTTATCGCAGTCGGTTTGTGAGTAGTTGAGATATTTCAGTCCAGGATGAAGTGAATGCTCAGCTGCGCTGCTGGAAGAGCAACGTTCCTTGGAGCCATGTTGCTAGCTACTAACTAAAACATGGATTCTCTCTTTTTCTTCACTCTCTCCATTTTATGTTGCTCCTGGTTCCTCCAAACTGAAGCAATGGGAATAACATTTTGGAGATAGCAAAGAAGCTTTGGCACTTTAATGTGGGGATTGCAACAGACTTGCTGCATTTGGCTGAATATTGCGCATGTGTTTGTGAATCATTTAGAGTGCAGCTTTAATAAATGCACATCATGCAGCATAACGGGGGCTGTGTGGAGCCTGACTTAGAATCAGGAAACAGGCCTGAGACTTGCAGCCACAGAACGGGAGACTTTCCATCAAAATCAATCTTTCTGCAAGTGCTCCTGGCCTCTTCTTGCTTTGGCTTCCCATTCTGCCATCGATGGTGTTGAAGAAGGTAGATAATGGATTCTGCTGTGGCTCACTGTGATAAAAGGTGGCAGAACTGAGTCATGTGATCTTATAAGCTCATTGTGTTCAGTGCAGAGGACAGATCATCCCACAGGAGAACCCATTGTTTCTATTACCTCCTGAAAAGGAATTCATTTACAATTGCAAACATAAAGAATTTCATACTTTGCATGATTTGAAGACAAAATCCCATTTTTTCCCCTCCCCAATCCTGCTGCAAATGAATGTTGCTAGAGTTTCATTCCACTTCTCTTTTCCTCCCTCGTCTTTTCTTTTTATTCGAGTGTTATGGAAGCGTTGAGCTACTGAATGCCTTTTTTTTTTTTCAAGAAAAGGAAAACATTACCAGGTCTGGCCTCGGCAAAGTGGAATTACAGCAAATCGTTCGTAAAATTAAACTGTAACAATATAGCAAACACAATTTAATTTTGTGTCAGGCACATAAATCGTGTCTCCTCAAACTAGGCTGGTTTGTTTTTATGTTGTTTGGGCTTGTTTCAGGTTCTAAGCACAATTTAATCAACCGTTGCAGGTGCATAAAGCAGAGTCGACTGTGGTTTGTGAGACAATAGCAAAAACACAAATTGGATTTTCTGTTCCCTTCTACAATTAAACAGTTGAGCTGCTGATTAACACTTTTCAATTTACTTCTTCAGCAGCTGCAGCTGCTCCCTATCTATCTATCTATCTATCTATCTATCCATCCATCCATCCATCCATCCATCCATCCATCCATCCATCCATCCATCCATCCAAAATCTGCAGCCACCTGTTGTCGGTTGTGGAAAAAGCTTTGTTCATCGGTTCCACTCAGTGCTAATTCCAGTCATTACGATATCATCACTGGTCCTGCTCGGCTGATTTGCATGACATCTGACAGTTTAGGTGCGTTATTGCTGGTGATTGATGTGAGCAGCAAAAATCCATTTTTTAAGGCAATATGAAATAAAAAACAGATGGTGTTGCATTGAGTGTTGTATCGAGCTGCTCGATGTAGTACATATTTGGTATGTGTAGATCTGATTACATTTGCTTTCTGCCGGTTTTTGCTTTCTCATTTTTGGCTTTGTGGAGCTCAAAGCGTGAGACTCGCTATTCAGAAAAGCTCGTTAATATTTTATTTAGGAAAATGATCTCTGCGTTCTCATCTTCGTGTGTCTAGATTTTCAACAAGCGAAGGCAGGTGAAACAGGGTAATGGCTGTCACTTACCACAGCAGCACACGGCGTTCTGATCAGAATATTAAGTCGAGCAGTCAGAGATACGTACCTCCACCGAGTCAGGAAAATCCTTCCATACCATGCATGAAATGAGTCTCAGCAGCCAGACTAGTCTGTAATATTTTCTTGAGGACATCAAGATGATGTATCCCAGCTTTTATGATTTCAGTTTCATATTTGCTAACGTACAATGTGAAATGTTTAATCTCTTAAAGGAAATAAATGCTTCTAAAAAATCCCTGTTCCTGATCCATCTCTGGAGTGACTCCAAAGTTAAGGCCATGCCCTCCTTCTGGCAACATTTTCACCACTCAGGTGGGTGATGATGTTTGTCACAGTAGTAAATAGCAGTGGATCTACTTAAAAAATCTTCAATATGGAGGGATTTGTAAGCAATGGGCCCAACCTGGTTACATCATACTCTGCTGAAACCTATGTGGATGTATGTTCACACCATAGACTGCAAAAATAGATCTGGCAATTGCTAGTCTTCACGCTGCGTTGAGTTTTGGTGGTGATAGCAACTCGGCCATCAAGTTTAATTATTAATAAAAACTCTTCCTCTGATGTTTCTACTGTTACATCCCCACTTCCCTGAAACGTCTCGGGGAACATATCAGCCCGTTTTAGAGTCGGAAAGGAGAATAAAGCAGGACGTGCTCATATGACTTGTCACTTAAAGTTATCCAGTCAGCGTGCAGTGTCCTGAAATTTCAGAGTCCAATCCGCCCCTCGCTAATCACATCCATTTTCAAAACACTCAACTCACTAATGGGTTTCAGAAAGCAGTTGGTGGCATCAGGGTGGCTAATTCCATCTATGATACACTAAAGTACTGACTTTAGGAGCTGCTCGGAAACTCGTGCCATGAAGCTCTCGGTACACAGTTTCTGTGCTGATGTTAATGCCAATATTGTACCTCAGCACTCAGTGACCCCCGGTCTGCCAACTTCGTGGTTGAAGCTCGTAAATAACGCCACCTACAGCTATTGGTTGTAAAGGAAGACTGCACGGCCGTTTTATATACCTGTGGCAATGAGACTGGAAACACCTGAACTGAAAGATTAAGAGCTGTGGCCTGACACTGTTGTGCATACAGTGTTTCCGTGGCTGCATTCCCGGGGAGTTCTTCCATGCCATTGTGGTCGATGTTAGCAACTCCCTCTTTTTTACTGTCTTGCACAGTTGTTCAGCTTTCACATATTTGAGCGTGTTACAAAACCTGCACATATCTGAAATGTTAAAAAAGATGCAGTCCAAGACTATTGAAGTTATTCTGGAAATTCCTGGTAATATTTTATGACATATCAAATGAAAAACACATTTCGACCACAATCAACTGTTCTAAAGTTCAGCTGGAGTCATTCTAAGTTATGGTTTGACCGCTTTACAAAAGGCACACTGTTCCACTCGCTGACCACAGCAGCCACGGACTTTGATTCATTCCCTGCAACCTTAACACAGTGGATGTGAATGGAGCTTTGAGTGAGATGCCTCTCTGCTAAATCTGAAGCTGGTGGTGGCGCCAGTTTAGTTTGAGTTAGCACCAAAGCAATAGCACCTAACCGTTTATAATAACATATTAAATGCCAGCAGACTTTTGAGGTTGCTGTAATTTTTCAATCCTTGAGTCAAAGTCGTCAAAACTGTCTGACAAATCCTTCAAAGCAGTTTGCGAGCTTTTCTCATGGTTTGTTAATATCTGCAAATGAGACATCTGGGCAAATAAATATAGGGAGCTACATATAGGGTGCACACTTGCAGGTTCTTCCCCTGTGCTGCTTTGCATTTCAGGCCGTGTTATGGAGTAACAACTAAGTAATGAGTAGTGTAACAACAGACATTCTGCAGGGAGCAATTAAGTAACTACAATATCCTTCTGGCATTGATGCAAGTGGCAGCGTTTCCCGTAGCTCTTTTATAACTTTATTTTATTGTAAGCTCTTTCAGCTGCACACTTGGTGGAAGAATATACTAAAATATTATGAGAAATATGCCAAAACAATAAAGAAAACCTGTAAATTTAATTTAACTATAACCATCCAACTTCTCTCTCTCTCTCTCTCTCTCTTTTTTTTTTTTTTTTTGTT